>CDFC01061728.1:13843-31015 GCA_000826385.1 Acanthamoeba rhysodes | reverse complement strand
TGTCGTGTCGTGTCGTTGGTCGTGTCGTGTCGTTGGTCGTGTCGTGTCGTGTCGTGTCGTGTCATAACATTCGTTGTATTCGCTGCGCGTGCGGCAGCGTGTTCTGGGGCTCGTATGAGATCCACCAGCCGCACAGGATCGAGGAGACCTTCCAAGCCCTGACCGAGATGTACGCCAAGGGCCACCTGAAGCCTGTCACCTGCGCCGTCTACCCACTGGTTCGCACATGTTTGCTGCTGATGCTGGCACATGTTCGCGTTGTTATGATGCGAGTGTCTTCACCACCACCACCACCACCACCACGACGGAGAGAGTGATTGACAGTCACGCAACTTCATTCACAACGCCATGCAGGTGGAGCTGCCCCAGGCGCTGAAGCACATTGGCTCCAGGCAGAGCTATGGCAAGGTCATCGTGCAAACGGGCAGCAGCCGCGGCACCACGGCCAAGCTCTAGTCGGCCTTCGGCCAGGGCTCGGCCACCTCGAGGAGTCGACGAAAGCTGGCGACACCTGAGCAACTCACTGCAACCACATGTAACCACATGTCTGGATCGCATCTGCTGGCGTAGAGGCAGGGTTTCAATAAAAATGTGAATTCGCAAACGATGAGCGCAGATCTGTACATCGGTGATGGCTGCCGCGATTGCCATGTCAGGGGAGGCCAGAGAAGTCCCAGTCAGGAATCGTCGCGGGGGAGATGGTCGCAAGAACGCTGAGCTGTCCTACTGGCTGCCATCCTTGTTCTTCTGCTCTTCGAGGTACTTCATGACAGATTCCCTTCGCTCGCGCTTCGACTCCTCCTGGTCCATGTGTATTTTCGCCACAAGGCCTGCCGTGCCCACAAGACTGGCAATGAAGAAGACCTTCGCCCAATTCATCTTCATCTTGCGGAACTGTCACGATGATTAAAAAAGAAAATAAAATAAAAGATATCTACAATAAAGCATAGAAATAATAAAAATACACAACAAAAAGATGGAGGTGTTCGGATTGCCACGGATGAAGGGGCCACGGCTGACTGTGTGGCGGTCCAGCTTCGCCCATCCGCGATCAACGCACATCCAGACCGTGCACGCGCATTGGTTCAACTACAAGGTTCGAATTCGATCTTGCTGATCTTCCGCCCCTCCTCAATCCTCAATCCTCCTCTTCTCGTTCTTCTTCGAACCTTTGTTTCATCTGTTCATCTGCGCTCGCCTAATCAATTCATTACAATTTTTCGCGATTTAATCGCGATTTTTAATCTCTTTGGCAGGCTGAGGTGGTGTGCCCGGTGGTGGCTCCCCACACAGCGGACCACGCGAGCCAGGAGAAGCGAACGCTCACCGAGATCAGCGCCGCCTTCGCGCCCGGGCTCAACGCCGGCGGGAGCGCACAGGCGCGCTACTGGGACAGTCAGCACTCCGGGACCGCGCCGGACGATGGCGACGATCCCTTCTTCTACCTGCTCCGGTGTCAGTTGGTGGACCTCCTTCACCCCAACTTCATCGCCAGGTGTGCACCACTCTACACTTCTTCTCCCTGCTGCCAGTCACTGACGACAGAAACAAACTGGGCCGTGCTGTTGTACAACATCGGCAGGTACATGAAGACGGGTCAGTTCACGGCGATCAGTGTGGGCACGGGCATCGACCGACACAACGTTGCCGCGATCGTGCCGCTAGGTAGTAGCGACCGTGTCTCTTCGGCCGGGGAAGGTCTGCTGACCCTTTCTCTCCCTTTCTCGTGCAGGCGGCGAGGGGAAGGCGACCCTCGTGCTCTCGGTCGACAAGGAGACCTACGAGCAGCTGGGCCTCGAGGGAAAGAGGAGCGTGTTCAAGACAACAAATCGCTACAGTACGTCAGCAATGAGCGACTTCTTCTTCTTCTTCTTCTTCTTCTTCTTCTTCTTCTTCTTCTTCTTCTTCTGCATGTCAGCTCTCTTCTTCTCAAGACCTTACGCTTTTCCTGCTTTCTGCAGACATTCACATCGACCTCTGCGCGCCGAACTTCGTACCGGGCAAGAAATTCTATGAGAGGTGCGTGCTACCATTGCACGGCCGCGGCTTGCGCGTGTTCGACAGCTCAACGCCTCCTCCATCTCAGGGTGCGTTGGTGTCTTTCCGGGCGACTGAGCGACGTTGAACTGCTGGCCTTCTGGTCTGTTGGTACCGTGTGCCCTCCCCCAAGCTACCCATATCTCATCAAATAAATAAAATAAATAGATGACAAAGTCATGGTATTAGTGTCTAACTGTCACGGCCTGCAGGCGGCAAGACCAAGAAGATGGAGTTTGCCCGAGCGGTCAAGTCCAAGCCGCTCGCATTCAAGGAGTCCAACTGGCTGCTGAAAGACCTGAACGTGCCGATCATCGACGAGGCCCTGCTCGCCGACCTCTTCACCGCCGGTGCGGCTGCGGAGGCGCGGGCGGCCGACAAGCCTAAGTCCAAGCCCAAGCCGGCGAAAGGAAAGGAAAAAGCGAAGGGAAAGGTGGGCGATAACGTCGACATCATGCAGATCAAGATCGAAGTTGACGACGACGACGACGAGGATAGTGATGATGACGACGATGATGGCAGCAAGAGAGGGGAGATTGACAAGATCGAGAAGGTGATGAAGAAGATGCAGCTGCAGGGTCCGAAGGGCAAGAAGAACAAACCGTCGCAGACAAGCGACGAAGCCCGCGCCTTCCTGCACGATATGTTCGAGTACCTCGGCCACTTCGCCATCAACGCTTCATGGTCCGCTCTCCGGCTTGACGGTCTACTTTTTTTCTCAGCTGACATGCAGCCCACTCACCGTGCGCGACTCTGACCTGTGGCTGTGTGCAGGGGATTGACATCATCGTTGACGAGCGAGCAGGCGCACACGTTCCTGTCCCTCGACCGATTTCACAGATCCTCCAAGGTCATGCACTATCAGTGGAGCGGTCTCATCCCGTGTGCGTTCATCGACGACCTGCTCACGAAGGCGCGAAAGTTGGTACGGAACAACACAGCTCACGCACGCACGCACGCGCTGCGGGATCTGATGCCCTGAATTCACGGTGCAGGTGGCAAACAAAACTGTTCCCTGGGCGGCGGTGATGGTAACCGGATTCGAAGATGCTCCGTTGTCATGGTACACCTCTCTGGTCCGCAGTTCCGTCTTGACCGTTTGCTGAACCTCTCTTGCGCTGTGTGTCGTGCGTGTCGTGCGTGGGTGGTGCCGTGTGCAGGGGGAAGAACGAACATGGAGCTGGCGACGTGCCACCAGGGAGTGAGAACGACTACACGTTTCTGGTGTTGCCGAACGACCAGTATTGGTTGTTCGTTGCTACGGGCAAGAACGACACCTATTCGGCTTGAGCGCGTTCGCTTCTTTCAACAATACGGCCTTTCTTTTTGCTCCGCTTCGTTTGCTTCCGGAGTTGTGTGTGTGTGTGTGCTCTCACCGTCGCTCCAGGCCCGCTGCTGAACTGAACCGACCTGCCGCCAAGAATTTCATTTACCTTTCTTGGTACCTGCCTGTCCTTATTTAGGTTCTATATTTTAGCTATTTCCATTTTATATTCTTTTATTTTGTATTGAACACCAGATCTCGACCGCTGTCTTGAGGCGAGATGGAGGGCCCGAGCGTGGGTGAGCATCGCCTCCCCGGCAACAACAAAAGCAACGACAACGTAGGCGGGGTCTCGCCTCCCCGAAGCACGGAGGGAGTAGATGGAAGAGGACGTTCCTCCACGGGCGACGTCAAACCGGAAGCTTCGATGTCTACCAGCCCCCGCAGCGGTCCTGAAGGTACCCGCTTGGATCCATGTGTTGTCCTTTCTTGTTTCCTCTTCTTCGTCTACGAACGTGGCCTTGCTAATCTCTCCACCCCCTTTCTTCCCAAACCTCCAGCACAAAAGCACAACACGCGCAAGAGGATTGCAGAGGAGCTCCACTCCACAGAGCGCACCTACGTCGACAATTTGCGATACCTCCTCTCGGTACGTCCCCCTCTCCAGTTGGCCTGCGTACCTACAATAGTGAATCCATTTATACACTATTGATTGCAGCAGAATATAACAGCTTTATGACAGCATGAACTTAAACATTGTGTGGCGGTGGTATCAGGAATACCTGGTCCCGCTGACCCAGCTGCTGAAGGAACACCCGGACGTGTCGGGCAAGGAGCTCACGATGAGCTTCTCCGGTGTAAATATCATCTGCAAGCTCCACGAGGACCTCCTGGTGCAGCTGCAGGCCCGGATTGTCGACTGGCAAAGCGAGAACTCCAAAGTGGGCGATGTGCTCCTCAACATTGTACCACCTCTTCCACTGTGTCGTGTCGTTGGTCGTGTTTTGTGTGTTGTGAGTCGTGTGTTCACAGCGATCGAACAGGCGCCTTGCCTTAAAGTATACACGGCCTACGTCAACAACTACGAGTCGACAGTCAAGTTCCTGAGCGGCCTCCAACAGAACAAGAAGTTTGTGCCCTTCTTCCAGTCGCGGAAAGGGCCCACGGAAGAGGTGCGAGGCGACTGGTATCTGTCGCAACTGCTCATCCTGCCCGGTACCTAGACCAACCTGTATATTTCGCTGTGTCGTGTGTCGTGTGTCGTGTGTCGTGTGTCGTGTGTCGTGTGTCGTGTGTCGTGTGTCGTGTTTCGTGTGTCGTGTACCTGAGAATAAGGAATTCACATTTGACATGTTCCGAACACGTTCACAGTGCAACGAATTCCTCGATATGAGCTGCTACTGAGAGAAATGATCAAATACACGGACGACACCCATGTGGACTACGCCGACCTCAATGTACGTTGGACCCACTTTCCTCTTACCGCGTGTTGATTGCTCAGCATCGGTTACGGAGTACAGGAAGCCAAGAAGGTGATCACCGAAGTCGCGCAGTATGTAAATGACACGAAGAGCCGGCTCGAGAACCGCCAGCGGCTGTGGCAGCTGCATTGCAACCTTCAGTGCGACGCACTGGCCAAGAAGAAAGACAAGGCACGCCACGCACAACACGACACGACCCGCACGCACACGGTCAACACGGCACTACACGACACAAAGTGCTTGGGCTTATTAAACGATGGCCACAGTTGGCGAGCCTGGTCAAGCCGAGCCGTATCATCGTAAAGGAGGGGACGGTGCGGAAGACGATACGCGGACAGCAGGTCCCGTGCCTGGTGGTCCTGTTCAACGACGCCCTGCTGCTGGCCGAGGCCTCCGGCGAGCGCGGTGAGCAGCTCACCTTCCTGGCCATGATCAGCCTGTTCGAAGCCACTGTGCGCTCCGTCGGGTCAGTCTCCATCCCTACAATCATCAACGTCGGGTAACGGCCTTCTCTCTCTCTCTCTCTCTCACCCATACACACACGAGCTAATGCGAAATTATTTATACTGGGAGCAGAGATACGTCGCCTGGAGCGAGTGCGCTGGCGGACTTTCATCTGCAGGTGCTGATCCGCTCGAAGGAGGGGGTGACGGTGATCTTCTATGCCAAGGACGTCGACGAGATGCGCCAGTGGAGCGAGGACATCGACGCCCAGAGCAAGCTCTACACCGACAGCAAAAGAAAAACCGCGGGTACGTCTCATAGAAACCTCAACACACACGCCACGTGCTGTCACAAACATGGGCAACATGTTTTGTAATATTGTTTTTGTTGGCTCGGTGCGTGCTCTACGTAGAATCGATGCCGATGGCTCAGGCCTGTAAATCGAACGACGCGGCCAAGCTCCGGCAGCTATTGTCAGCACAGCCGACTGCCGTCAACACCTTCGACGCCAAGGGTCGAACGTGCGTCTGCCAACACGACACTTACAACGCGCGGCACACGATTGATGTGTACATGACTGCGCAGGCTGCTCTACTTTGCGGCGAAGAAGGGGCACATGGAGATGGTAAGGATCCTGGTCGACGAGTTCAACGCCGACAGCACCCGGTGCTCCGACCCGCGCTACTCACCCCCAGCCATCGCCAAGGTTCCTTTCTCTTCCCTCATACGCGGTGCGATGCGTGCGGTGCGGTGTAGTGCGTGTGCGATGTGGCTGACATTTTTTCATTTGTATATCCTGCCCCCCTCTCCAAGGCGTCGGGCTTTGTGGCGATTGCGAACCTGCTGGCCCCGAAGGAGTGCCCGGCGGGCGACGAGCCGTCGGGCCGGGAGAGGAAGGGCCTCCGGGAGGAGCGGAAGGAGAAGAAGGAGAAGGACCGCGAGGAGCGGAAGGAGAAGGAGAAGAAGGACCGCGAGGAGAAGGAGAAGAAGAGTAAGGAGGGCCGCGAGCGCAAGGAGAAGGACCGGGAGGACAAGAAGTCGGCCGCCGCTGGCGGCGGGGTCATCAGCCGGCGGTCGTCGCTGCTCGACAGTAGCAAGGTGCTGGCCTCGATGCAGGTCAAATCCTTCAGCGGCAAGGAACGCGACCGAATCGAGCGCGCAGGAATCAAGGACAAACTGAGTGCGTGTGTTGTGTGCACTCGAGTGTGTCATGCAGTGTGCGGTGGTTAACTGAAGTTACGTGGTGTGTAGGTGGGCCGATGCCGACGGACGCGCACCTCAATTTCACGCGTGGCCTGTCGAGCCAGCTCCAGTCCGCGCTCCGCACCCGCAGCCCATTGCCCGACTTTGCCACCGCCACCACCGCGCACACGCTCCCTGCCGGATCGTCGCCCCTGGCCCGATCCGCGCCCGCTGCCGGTGCCGCAGTGCCCTCGCTAAAGTCCAGCCTCATGTCCTCGCCCTCCACTCACTCGGCGCCCGGGTCGCCCTCCGCTCACTCGGCGCCCGGGTCGCCCTCAGTGCTCGCCATGGCGGCCGAAGCCCGTCGCACCAGCCCCGCGGCGGGGCGCAGTCACCAGCTGTCGGCCTCGTCGAACAATGCTACGGTGGCCCCATCGACCTACGCCAATCTGCGACAGCAAACCAGCACAGTCACTGCCGGCAACGCAAGCCTGACCACGACCATCAGCAGCAACAGCCACAACAATAGCAGGCCCAGTCGCCCCGTCAGGGACTGCGTGCTCTCTAAGTCGTCGCCGTCGCCGTCATCGGCGCCAGCGGCGCTTCCGCCGCTGCCCATGCCACCACCGGCCGTATCGGGACCTACATCGCCGCTGCCGCTGATGGCGACGCTGGCGATGGCGGCCCTTCCGCCGCCCATCGTTGACCTGCCGATCGTCGGCAGCACCCCGCTGCCCTCATCACCGGCCGCGGTGGTGGCGCCACGGGCTCCGCCGGCCCGAGCTGCGCCGCCGCCTTCGCCGCGGGAGAAGAGGCTCATCCAACAGGGCAGCGGCATGGGCAAGGTGCGATAAATTCCTCACACAGTGCTCAGAGCGCACACACTCATGCCACCGCACACGCCGCACAGCTCGCGCTGTTCAAGAGCTCGGGGGGACCGCCGCCGCCCGAGCCGCTGTTGGTCCGGTGCGAGCTGTACCACCAGCTGGCGGCGAAGAAGGCCGAGGTCGAGCGGTACCGGGCGCTGCTCGCGCAGGCCGAGCAGGAGAGCACCCAACTCAAGGCCCGCATCGTCGCCCAGTGTCCGCGGGGCACCGAAAAGAAGGTCTTTTCAGCCCACCCGCCATCACGCGCCCATGGATCGTGCAGCTGACACGACCCGCAGGCGAGAGTCGTACATGGGTACGCACCCAAGTTCAAGTACGAGCTGGAGAGCAGCGTCGGGGACGCTCTCACCGTCGAGATGAACGAGAATTACGACGAGAAGCCGTGGTACCTCGGTAAGTGCGAGGACACGCACACACAAACGCACACGACGCACACATGTGAGAAGTTCTCATCGCGTGGGTGGGGCGAGGGCAGCCAAGCGGAAGGGGCAAGTGGGCCTGGTGCAGGGCGTGTATGTGGAGGTGGCCGACGCGGCCGGCGACCCGCTATTCACGCCGCGCGGCCAACCCGACGCAAAGCCAGTGGACGCAGCGTCGCCGACCGCCGGTGGCGGAGGTCGCGCGCGAGTGGCCTTCGAGTACCAGGCGCAGCGGGACGACGAACTGGACCTGATCGTTGATGACGTCGTCATCGTTCGCCAGAGGTTTAACGCCCCGCTACATTTGTTTTTCGTGGTGGCCTCGCTGACCCGCACCACACACCGCACACTCCGCACACACCGTGTGAATAGGTCGGATACGGGTTGGTGGGAAGGCGAGCTCGTTTCAACAAAGCGACGGGGTCTCTTCCCTGCCAACTACGTCGTCGACATGGCCTAGGCCGCTCTCTCATCTCTCATCTCTCATGTACACCAACCCCATGCTGCACTGTCTAAATTATCGAAACATTTCTGCAGTACGAGATAAGTTTGGTAATTGTTTGGTTGTGGTATGAGTGGTATGAACATGTTGATAACGCATCGAGGGGGGGGTGCTGGACGGGAGGTGTCGAAGGAGGAGGAGAATCAGTCGAGAGCGAGGCCGAGCTGCTGGAGGGCGGTCGTGAGGCGCTTCTGCTTCCGTCGCTTGCACTCCATGTGGATGAAGACGACGACGGCAGCCAGCGCCAGACACAGCGCCGCCGCCATGTAGGCCCCGAACCCGGCCAACGTCCACATCAACGGGTTGCGCATCGGCCTCTCCGTGAAATCTGCAGACATTCCGCCAGTAATAAAGAAGAAGTCACCAATCACAGCCACTGGGCTGTTGCAATGCAACACAGGTGCGCACCCCAGATGTCGACGGGGTCGGGGATGGGCGTGTGGAAGCAGTTGGTGGGTGGCTTGATCTTGCTTTGGGCCGTGGCGTCCCGGATCTCGGCGCCCGGTCTCAGGCACCAATCCCGCAGCTCGGCCTGGAGCACCTGGCTCACGAATCGGGCGGGGCACGAGCTGTAGACCAGGTCGCACCAGTCCTGGCACAGGGGAACCCCCTTCTTGCTCTCCTGGGCGCCATCGACATGATCAGCAACCATCAGCCTTGGCTTCTTGTAGTGTGAGGCGGGCGTGCGGTACCACACGACAAGGCGGAGCGACCTTGGTGAGACAGACGAAGTCCTTGAAGACCCGCAGGCAGTCGGAATCGACCTTCGGGTAGGCCGACACGGTGTCGTCGTAGAACCTGCAGTCCAGCATTACCGATGCGAGTCGTCAGGGACCTGCATCATTTCGAGGCTGCGTGTGAGACATGCGTACGTCTTGGCGCTGTCGTCTCGCGTGCGCACGTGGGCCTGGCTGTCGTTGCCCACCGTGGGCCAGTACACCATAGAGCAGAAGGGCAGCGACGTCGGCAACTCGCGGCAGACCGATGGCTCTGTAGAGTTGGGGCCAAGGGAGCTTCAGCGCTTCTGCGTAGTTTGCCCGGTGTGAGGGAAAAGAGTAGGGCTTACCCAGAGTGTAGCCGAGGGTGATGTCGCCCGTGCCCGAGTGCCCTTCGGCCAGAGGCGCCACAGCCATGTACACCACGCTGTCCGTGTTGCTCACCGCCAAGCTCTTCCTGTGCGCGACCAACAACACAATGACGATGTCCGGCGATGAACGATGCGAGATGACACCAGAGAGAGAGAGAGAGAGACGCACTGGCCTTCTGTAGAGTGGGGCTTGAGGACTGCAGGGAAGAAAGGTCAGCTCTGATGCGCAGTTGACAGACCATGTGCCGGCGTACCGGAGTATCGGTAGGTGTAGTGCATGGTGGGGCATGCGCCTAGCTGGGTGTGGATGGTCATCTCCGACGTGCTCGATGCGAAGGTCAGAGTCGCGCTGCAGTGGTCGTGGCAGGACAGGTCAGCCGGACACGCGCGCAATGGACCCCGTACATAGCTGGACGCACCTCTGCGTGGCCAGCACGCTGTCGCTGTTGATCTTGAAGATCTGCCAGGCGTTGGTGGTGGTCCACGTTCCCACAAAGTCTGTGACCCCGTCCAGCTCGATCTCAGCCGCCGGTGCCGCTGCGCACGTCCTCCCCGGGTAAGCTAGCACAACCACAACAAAACCAAGGATGCGCGTCGTCGTACCGTAGGAGGTGGCCAGGTTCACGGTGTAGGTCTCGGTCGAGGTCAGCGTGAAGATCCACCGCCTGGTGAGCTTGGCCATGCAGTTGGGCATCACAAAGCTCAGGCCCTCACCTGCCGCGTTGGCAAGGAGATCAACATGAGTGAATCAAAATGCCAAGATGATGATGATGGGGCTGAAGTTGGTACTGGTGAGATCAAAGGTGTTGTCGTTGCGCGCGAGGGTAAGCTCCTCGCGGTAAAAGCGCCACGTGGTGTAGCGCGGCGTGGGCGAGGAGGCGGAGGTGATGGTGAAGAGGATGTCGTCCTCGTCCAGGTCGGCAGGTCGGACGGTGAAGCCGTAGACCAGGCAGTCGTACTGGTTGAGCGTGCGCGGCCCCGAGGAGGCGCCACCAATTACGAGGTCTACCGCGGGGGCCAGGTTGTCCCGAAGGCAGGCGCCGTTGACAGAACTGTTGACGGCCCGAGCGGCGACCACCCTGAGCTCACGGTGATCGACATCAAGGTCCCCGAACTGAGTTCGATAGAATCCTGAGCCTGGGTCGGCACAGGCGCCCCAATGGATTGCCTGGAGGCCGATGAGTAGGACGACGACGGGCCAAACCAGACCTGAAGTCGCGATGGAGCTCCACCGCGTCGGCGTCGCACGAGCCATCTTCTTCAGCAGCTTGTACCCCGCAAGGGCAGCGTCGACTAAATACAGATGGAAATCTCTTTTCCTTCTGCATTTCTCTTTTTAGACTAGTGGAAGATTTGAGGGCCGAAGGGGAGAAGAACGGGGGGGGGGCAATGGCGCTGCATGGCTGCCTCGAAAATGGTCTCGTGCTGTTGCGTTGCAGCGCATTCACCTCGACTCCGAAAGCGCCCTAATTCGGTACCCCCCCCTCGCTAACCACCCCGAACTCCCCCCGTCCAAAAGAGAGCATTACTGTCGACGCATGGTGCGGTGCACCGCTGTAAAGGGGCAGGACCAGGCCTGGATCCAGCCTGGAGGGGGAGCTGTTGCTAGGCCGCTGGGCCTGGCAGCCAGGAGAGAAGAGAGTGGGAGCGTGGAACTCACCGTATAACACAACACAACACAAAGCCAGAGACGGGTATTGTGTGTGTTCTCATTTTAGAAGTACACTAGATTGTCAGAATGGAGAGCGCGTACGCGCTCGAGCCGGGGGTGGCGACCGGCGGCGGCGGCGGCGGCGGAAGCGGAATAGGCGGTGACAAGGCGACCAAACAGGCGGCCTTCGTGCAATACTACCGGCGAGTGCTCGATGAGGGCACGCAGGCCGAAATCGAAGCGTGGTTACTCACCTTCCCGCTCTTCACCAGCTTCAACACGGCCGGCGCGCCGGCTGCCGCCCTCTTCGACCTCTGCGCACAGAGGTACGAAAATCAACTCTAACTTTTTCCAATCGAAGGTTGCAGCTCAACGTTCAACGTTTGTGCTCCGTCAGGTATACAGAACTCACCGCCAAGAGCGATAGTTCGGCCGGGGAGGAACTCGCCCGGCTCAACAACTTTATTGCGGCGTGGTGTCGCGCACACGGCAGTGCGTCCCAGGGCTCCCCGATATTCCAGCTGGACTTGCGCCCCCCGACACTCACCAAACTGCCATGGCCCGCACACCCCAAACGCACAGACGATTTCACGGCACGCCAGCGTACGAGCATCCTGCAGTGGCTTCGAGGCAATGCCGGCCTGGCGAACGAGATAAAGCTGCTGTTCCTGCGACATAACAGCCAGCGATATGACATGGGCGACACACTCCGGGAGACCATCGTCAAGCGCGACGCCGCGTCCAAGTCCATTGAATTCTTGGACATTCCCGAGCCCGCGCTCGCCAGGTTCGGCCCTAGATCTGACCATTGTTGCTTGGCCGTGTGTGTGTAATGTCGTTGCGACTGACGCACTTGCGGCAACACAGAGAGTTCACGGTGGTCGAGTTTCAGCTGTTCCGGGACGTGGACCTCCGCAATTTACTCACCGTAAAGAACCAGGACGGCGACTCACTGTTCGAGCCGCTCATCGCACAGTACAACATGGTGCGAACTATTAGACCCTGGGACGCCCACATGCTCGAGACTCACCACAACATTCTATCGTTTATTATTCCTCATTGTCAGGTGGCGCACTGGGTGGCCCGGGAGATCTTGATGGCCAGAAAGGCCGAGCTGCAGTTGCAGGTGCTAGAGAAGTTCATTCGTCTGGCTAATCAGTGCCTGCTCCTCAATAACTTCAACACATTCATGGAGATCGTCTCTGGTATCACCCTCACGCATACACGCGTACACGCGTACGCACGCACGCACGCACAAGACACACACCATGCGCTGCTGAAACGTACACGTTTCACACAGGGCTCAATCACAACTCGCTGCAGCGGCTGAAGGGCCTGTGGGCTCGGGTATCAGACAAGGCGAAGGAGCAGTGGCGCGAGATCGACACGCTGATGAGCCCGCAGCACAACTTTAGGCACTACCGGCGCGAACTTAAAAAACGGAAGACGCCCGTGTTGCCTTACTTTGGCATCTATCTGCGTGACTTCACCTTCATCAACGACGGCAACCAGAAGTACCTGCCAGATGGTATGTCTCCACCGAAATGCACGCGCGCGCAAGCACGCACTCACAGACCTGACTGGGTCCTTGGGCTTAGGCGCAATCAACGACAAGTATGTAAATTTGCTCCATGAGCGTGTGAGCGAGGTGAAGAACTTCCAGAGCGTGTCCTACACGCTGGATTCGACCGGACAGTCGGACGCCAAGCAGTACATCTCGTCGCTCGCCAGGGAGATTATGTACGACGAGGTACGTGCCACCGCTTCAGCTTCCTTTCAACCTTCTTCTTTCGATTTATACTCGTGTGCCGTGTGTGCAGGATGAGTTATATGCCCTGTCGCTGCAATCACAGCCCAGCCTGTGGGTGGAGCCGGCGAGCGAAGACACCACCTCGCAGGAAACCAGCACCGAGTCGAGCCAGGTCAAATCGCGCAAGGGCAGCGGCTCGGAAATGGGCCACGGCACCCTCAGGACTCGCCGTAACAATCGCAGGTACAGATCCCACCACTTACCACTCCCTTCGCGTACCACTAAGCAAGTGTCCACACCTGTCTTTGCAGTGCGTCGGATGTCGACACAGCGGACACGTTGTCGCACTCGGGGTCGCACGTGGGCCGGCCCAGAGCGGCCACGACCGCTACCGCGTCCAAGGACCAGGACGACGCCACCGACACCGAAGGCGGAGGGTCCTCCATTGGAGGCGAAGAGAGTTCGCGGAAGCGACACAGCCGGGAGGTGCGATCGAAGAAGGAGGCCAACAACAACGGCGGCGACGCGGACGGCGCCAATAAGCTCACGCCCAGGAGCGACCATGAGGCCGGCCGCGGGCGCAACTTGGTGAAGGAGGGCGATGGTGGCAGCAGCAGCTCGACGTCATCTCTGCAGCCGCGCACGCTGGCCAACTCGCAGACACGCCTGTTCCAGTCGTTCGACGACCTCAATAACCTGCGCGACGACACGATCATGCGACAGCCCTCCGACGGCAACCGGCTGCACCACAGTCAGAACCCCGGCGGCTGCAGCCGCGATGACGCCTCGCTCGTAGATAGAAAGAAGTCGAAGAAGAAGAAGAAAGACAAGACGGAGAAGGCAAAGACGGTCAACAACTTCATCACCAAGGACGAGGAAGGCACGTCAGGGCGCAAGATGCTCGGGGCGTCGCTGCGCAAATTCAACTTCACTGCGGCGATGGCGGCGGCGACGGACCAGGTCTCCGGACGGAAGAGCCCCAAGGGCTCGACCACGCCCAGCGCGTCGCCGCGCTCACCCCACTCAGCCTCCGTGCTGCCGCCCCAACTACCCCAACCCTTCGCGGCGGCCCAGCCCTTCTACCGCACCGCCGAGAGAACTGTTGGCCAGCACTACGCCGAGTGCTCACAGTCCGCCAAGAACGGCACGGTCAACATCTTCGACGAGCGATACCTTCTACTGCGGGCCTCTGCCCTTTCTGTCGAATTCTGTCACGCCGTCGCCGAAACATTCACTGCCAGTGGTACGTACCCACAACACGCACACCCAAATGTGTAACCGCACACGCACGCACACGCACACACGCGATTGAGACTGACGGCACGCCGACGACACAACCAGGGGTGACGCTCAGCAAGGAGCAGAGAGAACAGGTGGCGCACCGCATATTGTTCGACTTTTCCCACGCCGCGGGAAGGTCCGACGCGCGGGTGTTCGCCAAGAAGATGAACCTCGCGCCCGGGCTCGAGGCGCTCGCCGCGGCGCCCGCGCACATGGCCCACGCCGGATGGGCCGTGGTGGCGCTCAACAATGTCGACGACCACCAGTTGCTGCGCGATGAGAGCACCGTGGCGCTGCAGCTGGACCACCTCAACTCGTTCGAAACGCACTCGCACGCGCACTATGCTGGGGCGGCGGACGAGGACCAGCAGAGCAGCACGTACCACTCGGTGTGTGTCATGAACTCGGGCTACAGCAGCGGCTGGCTGTGCGAAGCGCTGGGACACTCGGAACTCGTCGCCGCCGAGGTCATGTGCCGTGCCAGAGGTGCGCCGCACACGGCACCACACCATACGATACACACGGCTAACTGATGAGTGCGTCGCAGGGGATGATGTGTGCCGCGTGATCGTGGCCCACCCGAGCAAAATGGCGACACACCTGGACCGCTTCTGCGCCGAACACAACTACTCGGCCGACCGACGGCGCCGGGTGATACTGCACCGCTTCCTCGACTCCATGAAGGCCCTCAGCCAGGTATCGACAGCCGACGACTCATCCTCCTCCGACCGGCCATCGACCTCCCGCCAATCGGGCAACAATAACAACGCCGCGGCCGACGGAACCAATGTCGCAGAATCAGAGAAGCCCAACGGGGTGCGCGGCCTGATCAATCGGTGGCGCAGCCGCACGCCGACGACTCTTCCGGTGCCTACATCTTCGTCGTCCACTGGGGCTCAGCAGCCCATGGCCTCGCCCCGCTCCAACTCGACGCCGGCGCCGGTGCCTGCTCCCAGCCCGGCCTCAGCCTCGACGGTATTTGCGAGCACCACTACCAAGGGCAGCACGATCGTGGCACCGGAGCGCGGCGACGCGACGGCCTCAGCGCGACCGAGCCCGCGTCGCAACTCGCTCTCGGCGTCGTCATCGAGCGTGATCATCTCACCAACGCCGTCCGCCACTGAAACCAAACTTTCGGAGGCCAGGCCGCGCCGGGTCAGCGACACCGCCGCAGACCAGCAGAACTCCACACAGCCACGCGATGCGGACGTAGAGGCCACGTTGGCCGTATTGGACAAGGAGGTGCTGACCTGCGAGGGCAAGCGAATCCGGGAGCTGCTGGCCGAACACGCATTCGGGCGGCAGGAGCTCAACGCCGGCCAGGGGGCGGTGTCGCTCGCCGGCCGCCGGCACGTGTTCCTCCGGGCCGAGGCCGTGTCACACGGCTTCTTCCAGCTGCTGGCCGAGGTGCTCCCGGTCAAGAAGCCGCAGGCCGACGTAATCGCGGCCAACTTCCTGTTCGACTTTGGCTGTTGCCTGGGCAAGACTGACCAGCGCCACTACGCCGCTGACCCGGCGTTGTCATCTCCGTCGCCGTCGTTCGTTGAGAGACTGTTGACGCTGCCGCCGCTGATGGCGCACATGGGCTGGGGCACGATGCGCATCCAGGCCAAGCACGCACACATCAGCACCGCTTCCGATCAGCTGCCAAACTTCTTCCTCAAGCTCGTGGTCCACCGCAAGTGCGTCACCTACTCGGCTCGTGCCGTCGTGTGTGTGTGTGTGTGTGTGTGTCGTGTGTCGTGTACTGTGGGCGTAACTGGCTAAAACTCTACGCCTGGGCAGTGCGGAGGCCGAGGCGTGGAAGGCGGGCGAGGAGTCAGAGACACACCAAACGGAGGCAGAGGCGAGCGAAGAAGGTGCCGCGCACGAGAGGCGAGAGTCGCGGACTGACGAGGCAACGTCGACGAGCGCCGCCGCCAGGCGATCGCCGGTGTGCGTCATGAGCGCCGGCTACATCACGGGATTCATCAACGAGTGTCTGAGCGCAAGCCAGGGCGACAAAGCCCGCGTCAGCCAGCTCAGCGCGCTCGAAGTTGGATGCTCCGCGCTCGGTACACAACCTGACACACACGACACACACGGCACACGCACGCACTCACGCTGGACCTTTAGCAGGGCACGGCAGCTGCACGTTCATCGTGGCGCCGCGGGAGAGCCTGAGTCAGAGCGCGCAGCAGTTCCTGGACCGTTCCAAGAAGAAGCGCAGCTACTGCGTACATTCGCAGCTGCGGTTCCACCTCACCGCACCACCGCCCACCACTCGCCCACCAACCAAGAAGGGGGAAAAGAAATAAGAAAATAAAAAGAAAACCCTTGTTCTACCTCCGCGCGCGAGATGAAGGTGTACCTCCACTTCGAGGGCAGCGGGCTGCCCCACTACACCCTCATACTGGCGCTGGCCAACGATGCACCCGACACCTTCAACGACCTCATAGACGTGCGTGGTTCGCTTCGGTCATTCATTAATCAGGTACAATTAAATAATAATATTCTGATTTAATTGATGTTGTGCAGAAATTCCTGGCGGCCTACCACAAGCGGCACGCGCCGGCAGGGCACGCACTGCCTCCCTCACTCGCCCTGGTGAACGAAAAGTACGATTTGTTTTTTTTTTCAATTTAATTCATTGATTTATTTTGATTAATTCCTGAAAAACGAACCCTTCAGCGACCTCACTTATTTATTTGTGCCAATTAAATAAATAAATGAAAAACCTCAATTCTGAAATAAAATATATATAACATCTGTGGTGCACACAGGAAGCGGCAGTACAAGCAAGACGCGCGGGTGGTCAAGTCTGTTGACGACCGAGCCGACCTCTACGTCGTCGCTCTGGCCTCCGCGACCCCGTCGAAGTCTGCCGCTCCTGCGCCATCGGCCCCGACTGCGGCCTCGCCTTCGTCGACTACTACACCCGCTACTACTACCACGTCCACGCCCACGCCCACGCCCAAGTCTACTTCTACTTTTACCTCTCCGTCTTCGTCTTCTTCATCAGCGCCGTCCGCCGCGTCGTCCGACCCGACCGCGCTCATGTCCGCCTTGCATCTCTCGGCGTTGAATGCTACTCATGGGTACGTCCCGTCTCGAGGCGCTGACTGTCACTTCCACGCGCGTTGACTCCGTACACACACACACACACACACACACACACACACACACACACACACACACACACACACAC
>CDFC01061728.1:0-13793 GCA_000826385.1 Acanthamoeba rhysodes | reverse complement strand
ACACACACACACACACACACACACAGGGGCAGCGACGACTCGGTAGCGCCTGGGTTGCCGGACCCGCTCGACCCGAGCACGGCGGCCAATCCCGCCGTGCGGCAGTACATCGAACATTCGCTAGCCATCGCCGAGCAATCGCGCCAGAAGGGCAACTACAGAGTAACGCCCACTCGGCTTCTGGACTTTTTGTTCGATCTCACGTCTGTGGTGTGTCGTGTGTGTCTCTGTTTTCGATTGTTGGCTACAGCACGCGGTTTCCATATTCGAGCAAGTGCTGGCTCTTATTCCGAACCAGAAGATGTGCCTCCTGCAATTGGGTGCGTCCGCGTTATTCCCGGTGTGTGTGTGTGTGTGTGTGTGTGTGTGTGTGTGTGTGTGTAACGCCACCGTGTTTGGCTCACGCGCTGCTGGTGTGCAGGCAAGATGTGGCTAAGCGTCAAGAACTACGACAAGGCCCTGCCGTACCTGATGCGCGGCGTCGAGGTCTATTCACTGGACCCCGAGTTCCACTCTGCGTACGCCCACCACTCCATTTTGCGCAATTCTTGCCGTCACTTACAATTTGAACGCAGGCTAGGCGACTGCCTCTACGCCTCTGAAGCTTACCCGGAGGCGCTCCAATGCTACTTGAATGCCTTGGCCACCGCGAAGAAGGCTGGTCAGTCGCCGTCGGCCCTCAACAAATTTAAGGTACGCCGCCCTCCGCCTCCGCCCTCCGCCCTCCGCCCGATCATGATTGCCCGATATCATTATTTTTTCCCCATGACAATGTAGGTCCTTGCTGGCCGGGCAATGTACGGTGCCGGCCAGAAGGACAGCGCCGTGCAGATCTACACAGTACGAGAGCTTTCTCATCATCGGATAAGGATGGCGACACACGAGATTTTTGTCTTTATAGAATGTCTGATGGACTATTCGATCATACAGAGCATACTCAAGGAGGACGAAAACGAAGACGACGCGCTGGTGGAGTACGGGAAGGCACTGGTGGAGGTAGACAAGAGAACCGACGCCCTGCACGTCTTCCTGCGCGTGTTGGTGCACAAGCCCGATCACGCGGAGACGCGGCAGCAGATCGCCCACATTCTTAGCGGTGAGGGAGGCGTCGAGATGGTTCGTAGTATTGCATTATTGACTGTTGGCAAGGTCATCAGTGCTGATGCGTCAGTGTTGTGGTGGCAATGCTTGCTTAGTTGGCTGAAGAGCTGGCCGCTGTGCCTGCGTCTGCGGCCGCTGCTTTCGGTTTCTTGGCGACAGTCATCAAAGACTATGGCGGTACTGCTTATTTCTCGACTCTGCGCAGCTGCATCTGATCCACGCAACACCACACACACACACACACACACACACACACACACACACACACACACACACACACACACACACACACACACACACACACACAACCCGCCGCACACAGCCGTCCAGGAGTCAACTCAGCTGTACCTCAAAGCGTTGTCCCTGAAGCCCCAATCTTCTTCATATGCCCTCAACCTGATCCACGGCTTGGAGGTAACTCCACGCAACGCAACGCGTGCAACGCAACATTGACACGTGGTCTGTGTATCGACCAGGTGTTGAACCAATACCAGCGAGCGTTCGACGAGGTGAAGGCGTTCTGCAAGGCTAACGCGCAGATGACGCTCGTATCGGACGACGTGTCGACACTTTCCTGTGCGGACATCTTGCGCGCCATCGCCGATGTCGAGGATCTGCTCGAGCATTCGGGGCGGCATCAGGAGATGCTGAGGCAAGGAAGAGACAAGATTAGCAAAGTACGAAATCGTGATAATTGTTGAGTGTTTATGATCAGATGCTAATTCTGCGTCGTGTGCGGGCAGAATCAACGCAAGAAACAAAACAAAACGAAGTCCAATGCCAGCGCAGGGAAAAACGCCGAAGAAGAATGCGCTGAAGACGACGAGAGCAAGAAAGTGGAGGAGGAGAAAGAAACACCGGAGAAGAAGAGCGGCGGTGGACCCAAGCGACCGTACAGTGCGGAGGAGCTCGATCTGCTGGCCTTCTTCTGCACGTTGGTCAAGATTGTCTTCATCGTTGGCGCGCTCGATCTGGTCCAGACCCTCGTCAAGCTTATCGGTGCGCATTGCCCTAGCTCGCTCATGCGCGGCCGGCAGCCAACTCATTGAACTCAATCACCACCAGAGCCCGTGCGCGAGGGACGCGAACTCCACACCACCACGATCCGCAACGAACACGCCTACTACTGCTGCATTGCCCAGCTCATGGGCTACCACAAGTACACCAGACACGACACGACCAACGACACGACACGGCACGACACTCAGCGAATAATTGATGAAATTCTTTGCCAGGCTTCCGCTCAAGGACAACCGCCCGCTCTACGTGGCCGGCGACAGCCACAGCATGGCTACGGCCTGGCACACGCTCAACATCAAGGTGCATGCCCGATTGTGTGGACCTACCCTCACGCAGTGCGTGTTTTGTTCCACACACTTAATTGACGCACCGGCCAATTCATTGGCGCCAGGGCGAGGAGCGGCTGCTCAAGCCCATGCTGGTCACGGGCCTCAAGATGTGGCACCTGAGACCCGAGAGCGTGTTCTTCCCGAAGAACAATTTCTACAACGTAGTGTCCACCAGTACGCAACATTCTCTCTCTCTCTCTCTGTGTGTGTGTGTGTGTGTGTGTGTGTGTGTGTGTGTGTGTGTGTGTGTGTGTGTGTGTGTGTGTGTGTGTGTGTGTGTGTGTGTTAGGTGAGCGTGTTGTTTCCTCTGGGCGTGTGCTGACTACACGTGCCGTGTATGCGCAGTACCTCCGCATTCGGACGTCGTTTTCCTGTTCGGCGAGATCGACTGCCGCGAAGGGCTCATCGTCTCCGTTGAGAAGTGCCGCTACCGCGACCTCAGGGAGGGCGCGCAGGTACAGTGATATAGGTCTTTTCTTCAGCCCTTCGTCGATGGTGGGAGTTGAAGCTGGCGCTGTGGCGGATTGCGCGCACCTACAGGTCACGATCCAAATATTCATCAACGTGTTGAAGGAACTGAGGCAAAAGTACAAGTGGAACATCTACATTCACCCCGTCGTGCCCGTCCTCAACGAAACCAGGTGCGCCCCTCAGCTTGTACTCCAGATAAGGATTTATTTATGGTGTTATTCTCGGACACAGAAACATTGTGAAGCTGTTCAACGAGGTGTACAAGGAGCACGTCATGCGAACGCCCGGCCTTCACTGGCTCGACTTCTTCGGCGACCTGCTCACACCCGAAGGCACCGGTACGGGCGACTGCGTAGTTCAGTGGTCACGTACATGCTTCTTTGCACTTCGCGTGATTGAACTCAATTCTGCAGGTTTCAATACGGCCTACGAGTTGGACGGCACGCACATGAACCCGACCTACCTCCCGCTCCTGGAGAAGGCCATGAACGCCACCCTGGGGCCCCAGTAATGCTGCAGCATTCCCTCCAATGGACACAAATCCGTCCAACCACACTCTATGCGCACACCACGAGACGACACACGACACACGCTTGCGTGCTGGAGTGCAACAGGGCTGCTGCGATTCGAAGGCGCGCGTGCGTGGGTCACTCGAGCGAGACGCAGACAGACTTGGGCCACTTTCTGGTTTCTTGGTGAATTCGTGTGTTTTGGACAATATTGGCGCTCGCCGCAATGGTGCGCAGTGCAAAAAATATTGGTTTCACTGGGGTTCGAACCCAGGACCTACTGCGTGTGAGGCAGACGTGATACCACTACACCATGAAACCTTGATTGTATGTCTTCGCAATTTCTAGTTCTGTTCCTATGCGTGCCATTCCACCTGGACAATCATTGTCCCCATGGACTTTGGTGTCGCAAGTTGATGCGAAGGCCCCTGTGAACAAAACGAAGGCCTTCCGCATAGTTATGCACGCCACGGCTGCTGCAGCCTTTTTGCGGCTGAACCGGAGGTAAAGTGCTGGGGTTTTAGGCTGGCGGGCGGAGCTGCGGACAAAAGGAGAGCTTCTGTGGCGGATTTCGCGCATTTCATTCAGGCCCAAGCCAACGCCCAGCGGGAAGCGAGGAGAGATGAAGAAGAAACCCGCCGAGGGTGGTTCGGTCGGACAGTCACCACACAACAAACAACAACAACAAACAACAACACGTTAAGCACGGTGCAAAGAAGAAGGTGCCGTGGTGATTGGAGATCAACGAAAAAGGGGGAGAGAGCGTCATGAAGTTGAAAAGCACGAAGAGGGTGGAGGTGAAGCAGCCGGCGATGGTGGAGGACGCGCCAGACCTGGAAGAAGGGCAGGACCAGGACCAGGACCAGGGCCGCCAGGAGGGCTCGCCCCGACGTCGCATCACGCAGCAGAAGGAGATCAAGATGAAGATCAAGGCGTCGCGAGAGGAGGTGGACGAATTCGAGCGATTCTCCCGACAGGTCGAGGACGTGCGACCGCTCTTCGATGAGATGAGCGCCAAGGTGCGCAAGATGCGCGCCATCTGCGCCGAGAAGGTCTACAATCCGACGTCAGAGGTGGCCTTCGACGAGTTGAAGGCCAAGGTGGACGAGGTGGCGGGCCTCATCCGACGCAAGATTGTGGCCCACCAGAACAACGACAAGAACCAGCAGGGTCCCTTCGCAGAGGTGAAGGGCAAGATCCTGGCCACACTCATCAACGAGCTCGTCGTGCAGACCAACCGCTACAAGGAGGTAGAGACTGCTTCGTTCTTTTTCACTTGTCTCTTTCTTTTTTTCGTTTCGTTCTTTGTTGATCGTGTGTCGTGTGTCGTGTGCTGTGTGCAGGTGTTGGTGCAACATGAGTCGGACATGAAGGAGCGCATCGCGCGACACCTAGATGAGGTGGCGGACGAGCAAGAGGTGGAGTCGGAGTACCGCTACGACGCCAACATGAACACGGACACCTTCTTCAAGCGCTACGTGTTCAAGGAGGACGCCCAGCGCGTGCGTGATCACCTCAAGGAGAAGCACCGCGACATCGCCAAGATCGAGAAGGACCTGGTCGAGCTCAACGGCATCATGCAGGACATCGGCCAGCTGGTCGAGTACCACAACGAGCTGCTGGACCAGATCGAGATGAATGTCGAAGAGGGAAAGGCCAAGGTGAACTTGGGTACCAACACCATCCCCGCACTCACATGCATGTGAAGACATGTGCGTGGCTGATGCTGATGACCTTCTTCTTTGGTGTGCAGCTACCCAGGAGCTGGCGGAGACAAGGGTGATCGTGCAGCAGATTCGTAGGAAGAAGCTTATGACCTTCCTCACCATCGGCCTCATCGTCGTCATCGTGATTGTCGTCATCGTGGTCGTCGCCGTCATCATCCTGTAGGCCAGGAATTCGAGGAATTGTAAATATTGTAGATAAATCATTTTCTCGTGTGGAAAGACAATGGAAAGCGAAAGAAAAAGAAAAAGAAAAAGAGCAGATGGAAGAGCCAAGAGCGGGTCGGCCTGAGAGAAACAGGTACCCGGTACAGCTGGCAACAGAAGAGGCATCACCCAAGGCGAATGTGGTGCCACCTCGAATGAATCAAGGTTACATCGAAGATATCTCTTCCTCATCTTTTACATCTCGTTCAGCGGCTCTGGCCAACAAATCGGGCGAATCGCCCCCTCGGTCACGCACCCGACCGCGATTCGACGTCTACTACACGCAAGATCATGCCAATGATGAAGATGAAGCTGCCAGCGAAAGCGGAGGTGGAGATGAACCGCCCAAAAAGCGGCGGCGCGAGCTCCGAACCACCAAGACTAACCACAGCACGCCCCAGTATCGAGGCAGCCTCGAGGACGCCATCACTCCGCCTGCGCCTCAACGCGTGGACTACCACCACCTGCGGCCGCCGCCGGCGGTGACGCCTCTCGAGGAGCAGTACCTGACGCGGATCGCCCAGGTGCCCTTCGCCGATCTCACCTTCGGCCAGCTTCTCGGCTCCGGCTTCTTCGGCAAAGTCTACAAGGGTACACGTCTTCATCACCGCTGGAGCGCATTCGTCCCTGCTTGCGATACTGACACACGGCACGGCAGGTTCATTGGGAGGCCAAGAGGTGGCAATCAAGCGAATGGTGCGTCGCGGGTTCAGACACAGCAGCGAGGCTCAGCTCTTCATCAACGAGACCTCTGTGTTTTGGTTCGTGTTCACCCCGCGTACTACGCGTGCCAACGGCTGGGCCGTTTCGTTTCCTCATTTCTCGCGGTTGGTGGTCGTACCCTCCAGTGAACTGGACCATCCCAACATTCTCAAGTTCCTCGGCGCCTCCATCTCACCCAAGGGAGAGCATTGCATCGTGACAGGTACCCTTCCCTTTGTCATGCGTCGTGTGTCGTGTGTTGTGCTGGGGTTTGTGGTGAATGACGTGCTCTGTGGTGTGGTTATTCAGAGTATATGGCGGGCGGATCCCTGCGTCGTCTGCTCGACATGTCGCGAAACACAATCACGGAGGCCAAGAGGCGGAAGATCGCCAAAGACGTGGCCATGGGCGTAAACTACCTGCACCACCACAAGCCCAAGATCATCCACAGGTATAATTCCGCCACAAATGCTGTTCTGTATGTGCTCGTGCTCGCGCAACGATCAATCGAGGCCTCACTGGTGCCGCCACACACAATGATCCAGGGACCTGTCGTCGAGCAATATCTTGCTCGATGCCGATTGCACCGTGGCCAAGGTGGGCGATTTCGGGCTCTCGCGGTACTGCGCTCACCCATCTCGTTTCGTCTCTAGCAAGAGCTCTCACCCGGACATGCTCACCATTTGTGCGGCGTTGCGTACACAACGCAGATTCATGGACGAGACGGGGAGCAAGATGACCTGTGCGGTCGGCGCGCTGGCATGGATGGTTACACGCTTCTTCTCGTCCTTTACACGTATGCTGTTGGCTTGGCTCGCGCTCACATATGAGTGCTTCCAGGCACCCGAAGTCTACATCGGACAAACCTACACCGAGAAAGCCGACGTCTACAGCTACGCCATCTGTCTGGCCGGTATCGTAGCATCCACGCCACTCGTTTTACGGCATTGTGCCGAATGGTGAGCTCATCTTCTGTTTTGCTAAAACGCCGTACGTGAACGGTCACATTCAGAGCTCATGACGGGTGAGGATCCGTATCAGGGCATGGAGCCTCACATATATGCATCCTATGCCATCACCAGTGCGTCTCTCTCCTACCCTCACACCCTTGACCCCGAGAGCGCCGGCAGACGGCCGTGAAATATGCGGTATCTGATACCATTATCTCCACCCTGTGTGCGGCGTCTGTCCAACACAGACTCGCTTCGGCCGCAGCTCCCTGAAGCCCTCGACGAGAAATGGAAGGAACTCATGATGGGTAACATTCCCGTCCACACGAATGAACGGTGCAGCTCAGCGGGTATTGAATGAATGACTGGACTCGCGTGCAGCGTGCTGGCATGAGGACCCGGAACTGCGACCCGACTTTGCCGAGGTGGTGGCCTACCTCGACTGCTACCTGCCCGCGACCTCGCCGCCAGCCCCAGCGCCGTCACTACCTACTACACACGCTGGCATCCACGAAGACGAAGTCGACGACGATGACGCGGGTGATGTGGTGGAGCGACCATCGCCCGAAGCGAAGCGACAACCGCCAGGCGACAAGCAACACGGTGACGAAGCAGCAGAAGAAGAAGCGGAAGACTCATCGCCACAGCGAACTCACGACCCACAACGGGCCACGTCCAGCAGCGCCGGCTACTTGCTTGCCCTGGCCGGCGAACCCGAAGACAAGTCGGGGCGCGAACGACGCTCTGGTTAGAGCTCTCGGTTGAGGGTGCACCAACCCTTCTGGTGCGGCCACGCTGGTCACTACCTGTACTTTCGAATTCGGACTGGTTCGATCCGATACTTTTCTGAATTGTGATTGGTCCATGCACAAAGGGTTTGCCTTCGTGACCGTTGCACCAAGATCTCTCACTTCGCCCTCATCCAGTTCAACTTCGAATCGAATACCACCTCCTTCAGCTGCCCCACCACCAGCTTGCTGCAAAGCTCACACATCTTTGGTCCATTTGAAGATTTCCTCCAGAGCTCTTCATCCGAGATTGGAATCGATGGCGGACAAATTTCGTGAATTGGACATTCTACTCGCCAATTTCGAAAGAGGAGGAACGAAGAGGAAGGAGGCGTCGGTCGAGGTCCTCACCGCGGAGCAGAAATGGAGCCTCGACATCCAACGAGTAGTGGCTGAGCTGAAGAGCGGCATTCTCGAGAAGAAGGCGCCCGACGATGTGGATGCCAGCGCATTGATGAATGAAGTCAAAGACGTGCTGCTGCTCGTGCGGCAGCTTGTGCAGGTCCTCTCCGCCTCCTCTTCATCTTTGTCGAAGGAGATGATCGCCCGCGTGTCGCCATGCGCTGCTGAGGTGGGCATCACCGCGAAGCGCCTCCATCGCTGCCTCAATGCTGGCTCCATCTCCCTGGCCGCTCTCGGCCTGCCTCCCGCTTCCGTGAACGAGGATCTCATCCACCACAGCCTTTCTTCCAACAGCTCCACGTCCTCCAATGCCACCGTACGATTTCGAGGGGCGCGCAAGATCTTCGTAGCGGCGCTCGATGCCCTTCTCGACGTCCTGCCCCCTCTCCCTGCTCCCTATTCTTCTCCAGCTTCATCTCCTCGCCACACGTCCACACGGCCGACCTCTTCGTTCTACCCGCCCACCGCCGCTGCCGCGCTGCACTCCGCAGTAGGCCACGACCAGTCGCCCGCGCCGCCGCGAGCTGCTGGCGGGCCGCCACCGACCGTCCCGCCCGACGTGTGGCAGGAGCTCTCGCAGGTCCGCAAACTCTCTAGCAACCCGCGCCGCGCGTCGCTGCACCTGGCCCTCAACAAACGCACAGCCGTCACCCCTGGGTACGCCATCACGATCTTCACCGTGTAGTTGCGCGCGGTGGTGTGTCGCGTGTCGTGTGTGCTACACGTTACGGAATAGATCTAATGTATTGAACGGCACAGAGTGAACGATTATCGGCGTAGCATTGCGATCGACACGTCGCCGCGCTCGCAGACGCCGCCTGCTTCGACCTTCCGATCGCCTCGCGCAAATCTCACGGTTCCCAAGTCGCCTCGGGCCGCACCCGCCGTCGGCACCACCGTTGGACTCAAGTCGCCGCGGCCACTCAGCAGCCGCGACGAGGAGATGCTCGAGCTGCTGGAGCAGCTCGACTCGGAGCTGCTCACCTCGTACAACAGCAAAGAGAAGCGAGCCACGAGCGATCACCAATACTCCGGTGATGCCGCGTGCCATCGACAAGAACACGAAACAGAAGGTGCGGCGTCCTTTGTCATCCTCTGACGTCTCATGCCATTCCTCTCTGACACGCCACACACGACGCGACAGTTTTGATTCAGATTTTGGAGGATCTGCGACTGTTGGTGCAGGGCCAAGTCGACGCCACGATCAACAAACGCGCTGTTGCGTTCTCGAGCAGCGCCTCTACGCTTCGCTCTCTATCAAGCTCCTTTTCCGATACTATGACAGTACTCAAGGTTACCACACCACATGCGCACCGCGCACGCGCACGCACCGCACGCACACGCACACACTCACAACACCAACACGCTCACACATATCGTGGCGCGCAGTTGGAGATAGCGACGGCCAAGCCCGATGGTCCGGGCGAATCGCTGATGCGCTCGCCTCCCGTCGCTGAACGCATCCACGACATGCTCGTTGCCCACCACCTTCTCTTCGTCCAGACCGTCCTTGCCGGGCTTGGCCCAGAGCCTCAGCTCACGTACGCCCCCTCTTCGCTCTCGTCGCGTGCTTTGGCGCTCACCACACGACACACACTACGCACGACGCATGGCGTGACAGTGAGTTGCTGTCGCCGTTCCCATCGCGGATAGACTTGGTGTCGTTCCCGCTCGAGCGATTTTGGCGTTCGCCGGTCGTTTCCATGCAGGGAAACTCCTTCCACTCTCTCGTCTCATCCGCGCAGCAGGCGCTCGACCGACTGCTCGCACGGGGCCACAGCGACCGCCAGCACCCGCAGCTCGACGACCTCTTCCTATTAAAGTCCAACAGCCGCCAGATCGTCAGCGACCTCAAGTGCCTTCATGCGCTTCTTCTGCGGCTGTCGGCCGCCGAGACGGACGCCACGACCAAGCGGGCCAGGGCGATGCAGGCCGCAACGCTGGACTTTGCTGTCATCGTCTTCATCCGCTGCACGTCTGCCCTGATCGCCGCCACCTGCGCCGCACCGAGCGGTGGTGGTGAGGGTGGCGCGCGACAGAGGGCGAGTGCGGAGCAGTGCACCGCAGCGACGATGACGCTGCGCAAGACGCTGCGCACCGTGGCTCTTCTTCAAGCCATGCTCGGCAGCAGCTAGGACGTTTCAAGCAGCACACACACGACGCGATCACATGAACTCTCACGTGGTCGTGGTGGTGGTGGTGAATGAAGTGTAATGTTTGCATCAGGGAGGCATGGTCAGTTGCTGAAGCCCCCGGCGCACAGCAGCATAGTCGCATCGTTCCGCTGCAGCCTGCAGCTCGGCCCACTTCCCGTCCGACAGTGCGCTCTGCCATCTGTCGATCAGCCTGCGGGCGGCCACCGCCAGCGAACAGTTGCCGGTGCTCCCGTTGTTGGTCGTGGTGGTGGCCGTGTGGTGGTCGTTGGTGGCATGCGGGGAGACCAGGGCGAAGGTCGTGCGCACGAGAGAAACGAGATCGTCGGCCGGCCCCACGGGGAAGCGGTCCTGGCCCTCTGCGATGTGCCTGAGAATGGTGTCGCTGGCGTGGGTGAAGGTGCCGGCGTAGGGCCGCAGTTGGTTGGCCGGCGCCGCCGAGCCCCAGTCGTTGACCAGGATGTCTCCCCGGTCGCGGTGGTCGTGGTCGTGGTCGCGGTGGTCGCGGTGGTGGTGGTGCGTTGCGAGAAAGAGCAGATTGGTGGGCTGAATGTCGCGATGCACGAGCCCAGCGTTCTCATGCGCGGCCTGGAGGGTGTCGAGGGCCTGGAGGGCGTGGCGCGGTCCGAACTGGCCGGGCTTCAGGTCCGCCGCGCGCGGCGACAGAACGAGCCCGGTCCTGGCTGCGTCGATGACCCGCGGCACGTTGGGAACGTTGAGCTGCGCCAGCTGCCGCAGCACCTCTGCTTCGTAGGTCTTGCTCACGTAGCAGACAAGCTTGATGACCTTGTCGTCGTGGCCGAGCACGGAGTAGACCGAGCCACGGCCGAGGAGCGTGGAGTGGAAGAACGTCGGCTCGAATGGATTGTTGACCACCTCCATCCCGAGTTGGCAGTGGTGACTGCTGGAGAAGAACTGGTACAGCCACTGACGCCTGTCGGCGGCAGGGACGCGCCCACGCCGCCGCCAGTGTCCGCGCCACTGGTGCCGGTGTCGCTCGGCACGACCGTCGCTGCGCGAGTGACCTCGTGCCTGAAGCTGGGTGGTGGTGGTGGCGAGGAGGAACGTGTGACTCGCACAAACACGACGTTGGCAGCGTTGAGCAGGAAGCTGGTCGCCTCGCTCCGGCCTGGCTGCTCGACGGCGAGCAGGTGCGTGCAGTAGGCCACCAGCCGGGCCACGTCAGCTTGCGAGAACGGCTCTCGGCCTGGCCTGACGTCGAACACGGCCACCACGTGCGCGCCGTGCGTAGGATCACAACGCGAGCTGAACAGGGCACCCGAAGGCCGTCCATTCCTCTGTTGGGGTCAGGAAGGCGGTGGACCTGGTATCGCGGACATCGCCCCTGTGTGGCGTCGCCAGCTCGCAAAGCTTGGCCAGGTAGGTCAGGAGTTGGGTTTCGGTCTGCGCCGCATCGTCCGCGTCGTGGTCGGTGGATGGGTCGGTGGTTGGGAAGACCAGATCTGTCCTTCAATACACTTTATGTCACCACTTGCACATCTTGACTCTCCAACAGGCTATGGGCCCTGTACTACAGCATGACCACCATGTTTTTCATGTTGGCGCTGTGAACTGCTGCACCTAGAAAGACAACATTGCCAACCACCTCAGGGGTCAGAACCTGTGGCAGGTCATCTTAGGTGAAGATAAGGCACCCACCAAGGCCACTGCCATCAGGGAGAACAACAATCCAACTGAGGCCACCATCTTCAAGGATAGGCGTTGTACTCCAATCCAGCTACCTACAGTAAATTGGCATCCTCTCACCATTTATCAAGTAGGGAACATACCTATTCCAGCTATCCATTGTCTCTCTCCACCATAGGCATCTTCATTAAAAGGTGACAGTTTGTGGACAGTGCAACCAAAGTGCATCAGCAGCACCTTGGCTCCCATGGATGCACATCAGTGGGTTTTCTGTCAATCACAAGCATGAACCAGCCAGATCAATTGGTCTTTCATCAGGTACACACCTCTTTTCAGTTTGGTGTACATCAGTTGTTCAGTTAGTGAAAAGGTAGGAATGTCAACTTTTAATGAATATGCTGTTGACAAGACATCTCAAGTGGCTTGCAGCCTGACATCCTTCCCTGTGACCATGCCTGTGACCTCATCACAATAAACTCCCCAAAAGCACAGGAAGAGCAGCACCCATGCCCCACCAACCTCTGCTCAACTGACTGAAGCCACCAAGATCAGCTAAGGAAAAAGAGTCAATGACTCTTTTTCATGAACACTTGGTTATTGTGCATGAAGTTGAAACATTATGAATATTACCCACAAAAAGTGTGCAACACAATGATACTAAATTGTGCAGATCTTACACACAGTGAATTTGTGGTGGTAAAAGTCACAATACATCATCAATTAAAGAAATGCAAGTAAATGGGCGAGGATAGCCTTTTGTGCTGTGGTGCAGTCCTGAATGAGAGACTGCAGAGGGAAATTGAGTGAGAGATTGATTAGTGAGAGGATGTCAATGTGCTGTAGGTAGCTGGCAGGACAACGCCTATCCAATGCTCTCATTCCCCTACGCTGGACATGTCAATGATTTTTTCAATTTCCGCTGCCCCTTAAATGTTTGAGTGACTTACCTATTTGAGCTGTGAACACAAAGGCGGAACAGGCATGGACACCACGCGAGGGTCATCTTCTTCTAAACACTGTCGTGTCGTGCTGTAGCTGACGAAGGAGAGGAGCTTCACTTGTTAAGGACGGCCACAATGAGTTCAATTTCTGCTGGAGAGGCGGAGCCATCCGGGAGGGAGGTCCGGCGACCCTACTGGCTCTGTTCCGTCCATGCTGAGGACTGTCGGGACTGGATGGAGGGTCCGCGATACCAGGTCCACTGCCTTCCTCCGGCGAACGAGGTCATCGACGGAAATGTCGGCCCTCCGGCCTTCGGGTGCCCTGTTCGGCGTGCGTCGTGATCCGACGCACGGCGCGCACGTGGTGGCCGTGTTCGACGTCAGGCCAGGCCGAGAGCCGTTCTCGCAAGCCGACGTGGCCCGGCTGGTGGCCTACTGCACGCACCTGCTCGCCGTCGAGCAGCCAGGCCGGAGCGAGGCGACCAGCTTCCTGCTCAACGCTGCCAACGTCGTGTTTGTGCGAGTCACACGTTCCTCCTCGCCACCACCCAGCTTCAGGCGTGAGTTCACTCGCACAGTGTCGGTCGTGCCGAGCGACACCGACACCGGGGGCGGCGCTGGGGCATCTCTGCCACCGATAGGCGTCCAGTGGCTGTACCAGTTCTTCGCCAGCGGCCTTGGAATGGAGGTGGTCAACAATCCATTCGAGCCGACGTTCGTCCACTCCACGCTTCTCGGCCGTGGCTCGCTGGGCAGGGTCTACTCTGTGATCGGCCACGAGGACAAGGTCATCAAGCTTCTCCGCTGTTTCGGCAGCATGACCGACGAAGCAGAGGTGCTGCGACAGCT
>CDFC01061714.1:8584-19324 GCA_000826385.1 Acanthamoeba rhysodes | reverse complement strand
CCCGCCCCGCCGGCCGCCGTTCCTCGCTCCGGCCCGACGTCTGCGACCAGCAGCAAGCACGGCTCCTCCTCGCTCCAGAGCCAACTGCAACAGACTCGCCTGACGAGCGGCGGCTCCTCGGCGTCGTCTGTCTCGCGCTCGGCCTGGTCCGCTTCGCGTTCTGTTTCTTCGTCGTCGTCGTCGTCGTCGTCGACCACCCGCCGCTCGGCCTCCACCACGCCAGCGTCGTCGCTGGCATTCTCGCCGCCGCCGGCTGTGGGCCCGGCGACCTACATCGCGCCGGCGCCCGGCCAGCGCTCGAGCGTGAAGCAGCTCGCGGCCCAGCTAGGCTCGTCGTTGGGCATCTCCACGCAGCCGCAGCCGACACCGGTGGGCAGCGCCTCAACCACGCGCCCGGCCCACGGTGCGTCCTCGGCTCGGCCTCTGCCGCAGAACCAGCAGCCGCAGGGCACGGCGGGCGGCGAGCCCCGGCTGATGCTGCCCAAGAGCGGGACCGACGAGGCGCTCCTTCCCATGGCCATGGGTCAGGCCCTCGTCTGGAAGCAGTGGGAGGGTACTGCCTGCCTCAAAGAAATCCTCTGCGTGGTGGTGTGTGTCGTGCGCTCACCAATGCGTGTCGTGTCGCGTGGTGCGTCGTGTGTGAAGATAAGGGCACCACCTACCACGATGACGCGGAGCTGGCCCAGAGGCTGCAGGCCGAGCAGGATCGGGAGGACGCCCGGAAGCGCGCCGAGGCCCGCCAAGCCGCCGAGGCCCGCAGCAGCGCCCGCGGTCCGTCGACCGCAGTCTCTGACGCCCAGTTTGCCCGGGTGCTTCAGGAGGCCGAGCGCGCGAACGCTGCTCCGCGCCCCGCCGCTACCACCCTCAACGCCCAGGGCCTCACCGACGCCGAGATCGGTAAGCCCCGCCTCCGCTCTTGGCTTCCTCTCCTCAAGAGCCTGTCTCATCGTGCGTCCTGTCGTGTGTCGTATCGTGTCGTGTCGTGTCGCGTGTCGTGTGCAGCGGCGGTGCTGCAAGAGGAAGAGGAAGCCATGGCCCGCGCGCGCCTTCGACGGAACCAGCGCACCAACTACTAGACTGGACTGGACTAGACTAGGAAGCATCGATGATGAGAACAGGAAGAGCACTAAAAGCCCGATTGACAAGACAAACAGAAAGAGAAGAGAATCTACTACTGGCGGGGAGGGATAAGGGAGAGGGCGTAGAGGTGGAAGAAGGGCACCGGGTTGAGGTGTCCCATCGGCGACTCTTCGGCCTTGGCCCACGCCTCCCGTCGCAGCTGCGCCCTCGCCCCTGCAGGCCGGTGTCCGGTGGTGAAATCGATACACGCGGCACACGACACGACACGGCACACGACACGACACGACACGACACGACACGACACGACACACGGCCAGTACCGAAATGATCTTCGAAGTAGAAGGCGCGCTTGTCCGATTGGCTGATGCAGAGGTACAGGCCGCCTGCACGGCGGGTCACCCGCCCGATCTCGCCGAGCAGCGCCTCGACCTGCCCCCCCCACCCATTCGCCACCGCACTAACGTGAGCCAGACGACGACCACGGCGCGGACGGGCTGGCACTGGGGCCGTACCACGCGGACCACGTCGGGATGGCAGAGGAGGGCATCGAACGTGCCCTTGTCGATCACCACATCGAACGACCCATCTGACCTGGCTCTTGTAAGTGTGTCGCTGGTCGTGTCGTTGGTCGTGTCGTGTCGTGTCGTGTGTCTCAAACCTGAAAAGAGGGTTCGCATGTCGGTGGCATCGCCGAGGATGTATTTGAGCTGCGGCTTGGCCGGGTATCTGGCCTGCATGTAGCGGATGACGTTGGCAGAGAAGTCGAGGCACGTCACGCTCTCAAAGCCGTCCATCTCCACCATGTCCTCGCCCAGGCGCGAGTTACCTGCCCCTCCCCCATTTTCAGCACACCGCACACGACACTCACCAACGGCACGCACCAATGACACGCACACGCACACGACCGCACACGACACGCACCACAGCCGATGACGAGCACACGGAGCCGGCGGATCTGGGCCATCGTGGCGTCGTCGAGCGACGAGACCTGCGGCTCTCGGGCTCTCCCCGCGTCCACCGCCCCGGCGAGGTGGCGCAGCAGCACCCCGCGAAACCGCGCATAGGACTCGTACCTGCCCCGTGTCAGTGTGCCGTGAGCGTGTTGCGTGCGCGGTGAGTGCGGTGTCGGGTCCTCAGGTGGGGCGCGGCGGCGGGGGGCGGGGTCGCGTACCACTCCCAGGGCTCGGTATGGGGCGTGAGCTCTGCATACTCATCGTCCTACGAATTATAAATTAATATGTATAAAAATATGAATAATAAAATAAATGAAAAATAATAAAAATACCCAATATCGTGCGCTTGCGAAGGTGATGTGTTCGTGAGGCCCATTGGTGGACACCACCGCGTGGGTTTCCGGTTGGCGCAGGTCTTCCACATCTTCTTCCTCGCTCCATTCTTCTTCTCCTTGCGGGTTCATTCCTACGTTATTTTCTTTTCTTTGTTTCTTTTCAGTTTCTTTTCGTGGTTGCTAACAGCAACTGCTGGGCAACAGCAATTAATTACGGAGTAACGCAACAGCTACCAATAAGACTTTATTAATGTTACTTACCTTTCACTTATCTTACCACCCTGCCAAAACATCCACATCATCTTCCACTTGATCTCACTCCATTTCTTTTACGCGATTTGCTTCATCGGCTGCGCCGATCAGAATTGAGTCGTTTAATTCTTTCTTTCCTTTTTCTGCTTATTTATTATAAATCGATTCTACTTCGGTTACGAGCCGCTTCCGAATCGAACGCTCATCCCCCGCGCCCAAACCGAAGTCACTGAAGAAGAAGAGGAGGGAGGTAGAGAGAAGCTGAAGAAGAAGATGGAAGCGACAACAAACGGCTTGGCGGAGGACGACTGCGCAGGGCCGACCACGAAGGCGAGCTCGACAACGCTTCGGTTTGGCGTGTCGGCCATTCCATCATCAGTGATCTCCACCGGCGACGAAGGCGAAGAATCGTCCGAGGAGGATGGCGCCTCTTCTTCTGCTTCCAATTCGATCGACAACATCGCGGGAGCCGCTACGTCGAAGAAGATGATCGACGCCAATGCTGCTGTTGGCGCTACTCGCGAGAATGTCGATGGCGATGGTGCTGGTGCTGATGATGTCAGCTCGTCCGCCCCATCAGACCTCCTCCTGCCCGACTGGAAGACGCGATCTCTCCAGCGCAAGCAGAAGGCGGCCTACTTGGCCTCGCAGTACCCGCCCGCCAAGCAGCGCCTCGACAAGGCCCTCTCCTTCATCTACTGCTTCGTCATGATGCGCCTCTTCTACAACCTCCTGTCGTCGCTCTCGTCGCTTGGCTCGCTCGTCGCCCTCCTCTCGGCCTTCGCCCTCGCCGCCGTGTGGGCCGACTTCGTGTCGGGCATGCTCCACTGGGCCTGCGACACCTACGGCTCCGTCGACACCCCCGTCGTCGGCAAACTCCTCATCAGGTGCGGTGTGTGCGGTGTGTGCGGTATGTGCGGTGTGTGCGGTGTGTGCGGTGAGCTGATGGTGATGGACGGTGCAGGTCGTTCCGCGAGCACCACATCGACCCGACGGCGATCACGCGCCATCCGTTCTTCGAGACCAACGGCAACTCGATCCTGGCGACGCTGCCCTTCGCCGTGATCCTCGCCTTCAACCCGCCCACCGCGGCCTCGGGCGGGCTCTACTACTTCCTCATGTGCTACCTCACCTGCTCCACCCTCCTTCTCTCTTTCACCAACCAGGTAACCACCCGCGAGCTGTGTTGTGTGTGTGTGTGTGTGCGTGTGCGGTCGTGTTGATTTGCGCCAGGCGCTCACCTTCTGTTCATGTCGCTGATCGATCAGATTCACAAGTGGGCGCACTCGCACGAACCACCGAGCGCAGTCCGCGCCCTGCAGAAGATGGGTGTCATCCTCGAGGGCCGGTACATCATTTCTCTCGCGACACGGCCACACGACACGACACGCACAACCCGACACGCACGGCGCACCGCCTTTGTTTCCTTCTTACTCATTGGTCTGACGCGCGCGTGTGTGCTGGCATTCGGCGGTGAGCAGAGCGCACCAGAAGCACCACTTCCGGCCGTACGACCGCGACTACTGCATCACCACCGGGTGGCTCAACCCGCTCTTCGAGAAGATCGACTACTGGCGCAGGATCGAGGACGCCATCCAGAGCGTAACCGGCGCCGTGCCCCGCAAGGACGACCAGAACTGGTCGCAGCCCGGCGCCGCCCCGTGCAAGCAAGAATGAGACATAATTATTTTCTTTTTATATTTCCATTTTTATAATCAAAATCAAAATAATTTGTTTTCTTGCTACTGTCGACAGATAATTTCCCGCGCTTTTTAAATTGAGGTTTTTTGTGTTGAATTGAGGATTGAGGATCAAATCATACACATTTGCTTGGGGGACATTGTTTGGAGAGATGGATTTGCAGAAGCGGTTGTTATCGAAGCAGTGGCAGGACCGCATCAAGGCCTACGAAGATCTGGGCGACCTCCTGGTGCGGGACGTCGGGGGCGACGCGGTGGCCCGCTACGCGCCCTTTCTCAAGCGCATGGTGGCCGACACCGCCAACCCGCGCGCCCAGGAGGCCGCACTCTCCACCCTCGTCTCCTTCCTCCAGCACCTCGCCACCCTACGTGACCCATCGCGGTATGTACTACCACTACACGAGCCTTCGTCTTCCTCTACTTCTTCTTCTTTTCTCCCCCCTTTTTTTTAATACCGTAGCCTGGCTCTACGCGACCTCAGGGCGTGTCCGGCCGAGCTGAGGAACCAGGTGGGCGAGACCTCGCTCGCGCTGGTGGACAAGTGCCTCGCCGGACGATCGACGACCAAGGAGAAGGCCATCCAGGCGCTCCTCCTCTTCATACAGATCGGAGCTGTCGAGCCTGTCCTGGTGTGCTCGCCCACGTCCTTCGCCTCTGCCTTGGCCCGGGCCTGTTGTGGCTACTACTACTACCACTACCACCACCACTTACCAACGTAATGTGTCGTGCTTAGAGCCAACTGCTCAAGGGCTGCCAGAACAAGGTGGCCAAGGTGGCGGCCAGCTGCCTTTTCTGCGTGAAGGAAGCCATCAGGTGCAGCATGCGCACGCGCTAGCACGACGAAATGCAGCAGTAGCTGCTTGGTTGGTTGGTTGCTTGGTGCTGACTACCAAGGCCCGTCGTCGACTCCAGGCTGTTCGGCGCGCCCAACCCCATAGCGCCGGAGCCCGTGCTGCCCATACTGAAGGCCAGCTTCGATCACAGCGTGCAGGAGGTGCGCACCGAGGCCCTGCAGCTCACCGTCGAGTTCCATTCTTGGATCGGCTCCTCCTTCGACGCCTCCATTCAAGGTATTGCACGACACGCACCACCGCACACGCAACACGCACCACGCACCACCGCACACGCACACACGCAACACGCAACACGCGGCTCAAGTGGTGCTTGTGCACATGCGTCTGCAGACATGCAACTGCGACCGGCGCAGATCAAAGAGCTGGAGGCGGCCTATGAGGCCAAGGCGACCAAGGACCCCACCCCGCCCACACCCGAGCGGAAGGTCCTGCACTGCTCCGGAGGAAAAATTACCACCCGTACCACCCTACAGCTCCTCTCCACACGACGTCTTTGCGTGTGTGTATGGCACTTGACCGAGTGTACCGCATAGGAACGGCAGTCGACAGCCAGAAGAGGTTGTCATCGAGTCGCGACGAAGATGAGCTGTCTCGAGAGTTGGAGGCTGCGACGAGCGAGGGTTCGTTCTCCCTGGATGCCGTGGACGAGTCCAGCAACAGCTTCGACAACGGAGTGCCCGTCGAGATACTGGTCCCTGGCCAACCCAGGTATCCGCGCGCGCACACGACACATGTACGCACGCAAGATTCCTCAACCTCCGGCGCACACAGGGAAGAAGAGGTGCGCGTTGGTAGGCTACCAAAGCGGGAGTGGAAGGAAACGTCAAATCTCCCGCCCATCAACCTGCTGTCCATGCTCACGACCGAGTGGTATCGCGAGATGGTACGGACACCATCATCGCGCGACGCACTGTATCGTTGCAACGCATCAGCTGACGAGCAATACTCGAATCAGAGCACGGGCGTGTGGCAAAAGCGGAAGGAGCAGCTGGACAACCTCGTTTCGTGGTGCGGCACCCCGCCTCAGCGCCTGCAGACCGGCGACTACACCAAGCTCATCAAGACGCTCCGTGAGGTGCGAACAACTTGCAAACCATGCACAAAGCCAACAAGTGCTGCTCACTCACTCGCACACCCGCCATACACGACGCTACATGCCCAAAGATGCTGGGCGACAGCACGACTACGACGGTCGTGGCCGCCAGCGCGATCAAGGCCATCGGGGCGCTGGCCAAGGGCCTCGGGCGCGACTTCCTCCCGTACGGCAAGAAGCTAGTGCCCATCCTCCTGGACGACTTCAAGACCAAGAAGTCCCTCGTCGGTGCCGTCGTCCACGACGTGCTCGACGACATGCACAGCTCCTGCTTCTCTATCTCTGGCACGTTGCAACTGTTCTTTTTTATTGATTGATTGATTATTCTTCTTTCAATTTTACCTGTGCTCTTTGTTGATTATCCACCTAAATTCTTTTGTTCTTTCCATTTTATGGTGCTCATAACTGGACCGTGCAGATATCACCAATGAAGTGGGTGAGGGATTGACACACAAGGTGCCCCGCGTGCGCAGCGAGTGTCTTAAGTGGCTCAAGCGCTGTGTGGCCAACACGCAGGGCGCGACCGTGACCAACCTTGGTCCGCTGTCGGAGCTCCTCCTCAAAGTACGGACACGAACGTCTTCGCTCTTTCGCTCTTCCGCTTTCGCTCTTCTTTTTCTCGTCGCACCACTAACAACCTGATCGACCGGAGCGCAGTGCGTCGACGACAGTCAGGCGGAGGTGCGAGACGGCGCGTATGCGGTCATCAGCCTCCTCCACAAATTCCACGGCGATGCCCTCACCCAGGAACTCTCCGAGGGCGACCTCGACCGCGCGCGGTACGCCACTCATTTCTATGACTTGGGTGAACTTTGTGTGTGTGGTTCCGTTGACATGTCGTGCGTGCAGATTGACTAAGCTGAAGGAACTTACCCGAAGCGGCAGTGGCGTGCTGGGCGCGTCACCGTCGAGCGGCGGCAGCAAGAACGGCGGCTCGGCGGCGCCGTCGCCATCGGCCTCGCGCACTCCGTCTCGCCCGCGCTCGATCTCACGCAACGGCGGTGACCGACGAGACAGCAGCAGCGGTGCCGAAACCTCGCCCTTCTCGACCCCCAACAGAGCCTCGGCTGCGGCGACGACCACGCGAGTGCGGCCCACGTCGCTAAACCTGAGCTCGGCCTCCTCACCTTCGCCAGCTGCCGCGACTCCGCCCGCGTCGCTGGCGTCGACGACCACGTCAGCAGCCTCGGCCACGTCATCATCGGCGGGCTCGACAGCCGTCAGCACGAACACGAAGCCCTCGGCGCAGAGCAGTCGCGTCGCGTCGGGGTCGGCCTTGAACGCGAGTCGAGACGACGAAAGCGAGCTGCTGCCGACGTCGTCACACACGCCCAAGGCCTTGTCGTCGTCCTCTTCGTCCTCGTCTACGGACTCTCCGGTGAGTCAAGGTACGCACCGTTAGTTGACCTTCCCCCATCACCTACCGCCTCCTTAACCGCCATCTTTCTGTGTTGGGTACCCAGCGAGGGAGAGCCTGAGCGCGCTGCGGGTGGGGCTTGCGCGGCAGCTGGAAGCGGTGGAGCAGCGGCTCGAGGAGGCCGAGGCCAGGAGTGCGGAGGACCACCATTTTGCGGCGGACATGCACGCCTGGAACCTCCAGCTCCTCGCCCAGCAGAAGGCCGATCAGCAGAGGATCCGAGAACTCGAAGACATGTGCAAGGTGCGTGCGTGCGTGCGTGCGTGCGTGCGTGCGTGCGTGTGCTGCAGCTTGGTGCGGTTAATCGTGCGAGTGTGTGGGCGCGCGCGGAGTCTATCCATTCCATTTTCGGTGGTGCGCGCGTGTACGGCGGATGTGGGGACGTATGGCCTGACGCGCGGCTGACTGGTGTGGGCAGGTGCTGATGGAGGAGAAGGAGAGGAGAGGCAAGGGCAACGATTACTTGCCGGGCCAGGAGGAGCTCCAGACGATGACGCGGGACCAACTCAACGAAGTCGAGAGGCGACAGGAAGAATACCTCCTCACCATCCGCAAGATCAAGGTCCTCCCCTCCCCCACCAGAGCTCTCGCCTTCCCCTTATCTCTTATCTCTTATCTCCACCTTTGTTCTTTTGTGTCATCACAGATCAGCCTCATTCGGTGAACATTCTAGTGTGAACTGTTTCCTGGAAAATACAAAATACAAAATCAAAAAAAAAATAGAAAAATAGCAGTATAACCACAATGGCCACGACGAAACCCACCATCGAGTCCACGGACACCGTGCTGGAGGCATCGGCAGCGGGTGGTGCACAACCGATGCCACAAGCCCCGTCGACACCGATGGAGGTGTTTGTGCGCACACTCACGGGCAAGGCCTTCGTGATCACCGTCCGGCCCGACGCGACGGTGGAGAGCGTGAAGCGGGTGTTGGAGACCATCGAGGGCATTCCGTGGGACCAGCAGGTGCTGGTCTGCGCCCGCTGCCGACTCGAAGACCACCGCACCCTCGCGCAGCACGGGGTCCACCAGCACGCCACCCTCCACCTCATGCTGCGGCCTCGGGGCGACTGACTGAGCACAACGACAATAAAAATTGTTTTGGAACTGAAACCAGCTTGGTTGATTTGTTAAATGAACTGGTGCGGCATGATGCGGTAATGGATGGCCGAACGCGAGAGGCAAGATCGGTTAAATGCGCTCCTTGCCCTTGCCAACGGTGGTGTCGTGGCTCTGGAGGCTCTTCTTGATGCCCTCCCGGAACCGTTCCAGCTTGCCGATGGCGCGCTCGCGCTCCTCGTCGCTCTTGAACACGCTGCGCACCTCCTTGAGCACCACATCCACCTGCTCCTGCGGCCGTCGCGCCTCGAAGTCGGCCTTGGTCATGACCTTGCCCACCTGCAGCCAGTTGTCCTGCACGTACTGCGATCCTGTGTGTGTCGTGTGTCGTGTGTCGTGTGTGTGTCGTGTCAGAGGAATGTGAATGCGCGCACTCGAGACGCGATCAGGTGCGGCGTACCAGGAGCAACGCCGCTGGCCGGTCGCACGAACTCGCTGAGGAGGTGGTCGCGCCTGGTCCTCCGCTCGGCCCTCCGGCGCTCTCGGCGCAGGCCCTTCAGCTCAGCGCTCGGCGTGCTGGTCACGCCGCACTTGCGAAGCCACCGGTTGACGATGTCCAGCGACACCGACGTGACGATCCGTTGCCTCCTCCTGCGGTCGCCGTCACCGTGCGTCAGTTCGTCACCGCACGACACGCGCACGAAACACACGGCACGCACGACACGCAGGACACACACGCAAAGTCGGAGCACGTGAGAGAGATGGTACCTGAACCAGAGCTTGTCGTACCACTTGGGCAGCTTCTTGAGGAGTACTTCGAATTCGACCAGAAGCTCCACGATCAATCGGTTGCCCTGACCGAGCGTCGCGAGCTCGACCGGCGACTTCACGTTGCACAGATGATGCAGCTTCTTGAGCCTGGAGATGTGTGTCGTGTGCGTGTCGTGTCGTGTCGTGCGGTGAGTGAAACCATTCGTTGGGAGGAAAGGAGACGCGAAGTGATGACGTGTGCGATGACAATAAGGAGGAGGGCGACTCGTACTTCTTCTTGATCTTGCCCGACGGCAAGGGTCCGCTCCAGGAGTGGAGGCGGTAGACCACCTGCTCGTCCGTCAGGTCGGCCAGGATCGCCTTCTTCAGCGCCTCGATGTACTGCACCACCGCACGACACACCCACACCACCGCACCGCACACATTGGTCAGACTGCAAAAGAGAGGCGAGAGAGAGAGAGAGAGAGAGCGTGAAAGAGAGAAACATACGAGGTGGCCGCTGTCGCGGTCGCCGTGCTGGGCCAGGATGTTGATGGCCACGGCGAGCTTGCGCTCGAAGGGCAGAATCTTGAGCACGTGGAAGGCGTGCTGCGACGAGTCCTCGATGAGCTCGGCCTGGTGCAGCTCGGCATCGCCGCGGCCGAAGGAGGAGATCGACGTCTCGGTTCGGTCCAACGCTCGGTGCACCGCCACTATTCGGAAATACGGATAACGAATTAGTTATTTATTATATTAATAAATAATTCATTTCAGTATTCATTTCTCCTGTTATTTTTCGATATTAATGGAAATAAAATGGTGCGAAGAAAATGAAGCGTGGTACCAGTGCCGAGGTCGTAGCGCTTGCGGAGGAAGCCCTTCTTGATGAGGACGGGCTCGAAATGGTACACGGCCACGTTCCGTTCGTTGGGCAGGTGCTTCTCCAGGTGGTTGGCCACCCGCTTGGCCCGCTTCTCCAGGTGCCTCGTGTGCGGCCTGTGTGTGTGACCGAAACAATCCGTGAGTTTGGTCAAGAGATGAGGTAGCGGGGGAATGATGATGAATTCGTTGTCTCAAGATAGGCCGAGTCGTGATGCGTACCTCTTGAAGGTGTAGCCCTCGGTGTACTTCTTGATCTCAGCTGCATCCCTCCACGCTCCCTGGAACGGCCGTTCAGTGATTGCCACACACAACACACACAACACACACAACACACACAACACACACAACACACACACACACACACA
>CDFC01061709.1:0-11868 GCA_000826385.1 Acanthamoeba rhysodes | reverse complement strand
AGCAGACTCGAGCCGCACTCGTTGCAGAACTTGTGGGTGGGCTTGCGCTGGCTGTGCGTGCAGCCCCCAAAATTATGCGTTGTCGTAGCAGGCACCATTTCTGTTCACTGCGTTCGTATCAATCACAAAAAAAAACCCAAAAAATTGACAGATTGATGAGAGAAGCAAAGATGAACTGAGCCGTGGCGAACATTGGAGTTGGAGTGCTAGCCAACCAAACTGCAGCGAGGTCGGCACCTTCCGACAAACTTGGGTGGCTTTCCGACGCATTGTTCGCATTCCGATCGGTCTGCATAAAACCAAAAAGAAAAGATCCTTTCCGCCTACAACAAAAAAAAAGAAAAAGAAAAAGAGCGCCTTTCCTTTTAAGGTCGTCGACAAAAACTTTTGGGTGACGTGGCATAGGGGAGAACCACAAGTTGTTCTAAGTTTGAGTCCCACACTGCCTCAAAGTTGTATGGCTGGACAGCCTTTGAGAAGAGGAATCACCTTCTATTTCTAGTTGCCCTTCACGTGGCGCACGATGCACCTTTCATTCGCCCTATTCTGCCTTGTGCTGGGCGCCTTTGTGCTGCCCGGCGTACACACAGCCAAAAAGATGCCCACCGTAGAAACCCTCTTCTCAGCAGCCTACCTAGGTACGTCCTCCTGTTTTCTGTATGGTGCCATACAGCTATCTCTGGATTTCTGCACCTAAATTATCTATCAGTCAATTACGTATTATTTTCGTTTTGTTGAAATAACATATTTTCTTGTGGCTCTCTGCTTGGCAGACAGTCCGGTCTTCAACCTCGACGACGGCAGCCTCTGGGTGAGCGACATACAGAACGACCGGGTGCTGCGGCTGCTCGACGTATCGCCCAAGACGGATGCCGCCAAGCGGCTGGGCGGCGCCAAGAGCAGCAACAAGGAGAAGAAGGAGCTGGCCGACCTTGTAATGTCGCCGCCGGCTCCCATCAGGACTCCATCCGGCCGTGCGCGAGGGATTGCCTTTGATCAGCGCGGCCGCCTGGTGATGTGTGAGTCCGGCGGACGCCGAGTTACGCGCCTGGAGGTGGATGGCAGGGTACGTCTTGACTCTCCCGGCGCGGTTCGGGCTGGGGAAAGAAGAGAAGATGGCGCACCAACTGTTCCGCATGGCGTGAGACTAACGGTACATCTGATGCGATGCTTCAGTTGACGGTACTGGCGGAGAAGATCGACAACAAGCGCCTGAACAGCCCGGATGACCTCGTGATCGACAGCAAGGGCCGCATCTACTTCACCGATCCCCGCTTTGGAGCCAGGTACCAACATCACCCACTGATCAATAGACAAAGCCTCAATGAACACTTCAACATTCCACAGGGACGACTTGGACATGGTGACCGAGGGCGTGTACCGCATTGATGTCGACGAGTACCAGGGTACGCCGCGGCCTTGGCTGGCTTGCTTCAGATGTAACTGACGTGAAACAACAGGTAAGCATAGGGTGACGAGGATCATGGACAATAAGTACGTGAAGCGTCCGGCGGGGGTGGTCCTGTCGCCCGATGAAACGAAGATCTATCTGGTGGAGGCCCACCCGTCGTCCCCTCGCCTCGTCGTCTTCGAGCTCAAGCGCGACGGCACCATCGTAGACGCGCCGCCCTACATCGTGCACGACTTTGGCAAGGGCAAGGGCGGCGACGGTCTCTGCATCGATTCTCACGGTAAGTCCGCCTCGATTTCTGACGTCTGCAGTCGCTCAAGCTGAAGTGGGGGAGGGGTGCGCATGAAGGTAACCTGTACGTGGCCGGCGGCTCCAACTCGCAGTCGCAGAACCCGGCCGGCGTGTACGCCTTCTCGGCCGAGGGCACTCATTTGGGCTTCATGCCTATCCCTGAGGTGCTACTGTGCCCGCACACGAACGAGAACTGGTCAGAGTGCTATAGTCCAATACCTTCTAAGACTGACTTGACCCCGGCCGTTGGTCTGTGCCCTGCAGGATGAGGTGGTAAGCTGTCGATTCGGCGGGTGGGACATGCGAACCCTCTACGTGACTGCTGGTGGCGGTGCGGCTTGACTCTGATTCCATCACTGCTTGTCGTGTGCGTGTGCGGTGCTGCGCGTCGGCAAAAACTTACCTGGCGGGGTGAGCGGACAGGCATCTACCAGGCCAGGATGCCGATTCCGGGGTTCAACGCCAACTTCTACCCGCGGGAGGACGAGGAGAGGGAAGTACACGTGTGGGAGGACGAACCGCCGCCTCCTCCCACACCCGCAGCCACGCCTTGCCCCATCGACGAACGGTACGCGCGCCGCCACCACGCTTCGATCTACAACCTAAGGAAGAAGGAGTATTATTAGCGGCTGACAAGGCTGAGTGAGGTACTGACGGGTGCTGGGGTGTCGGGTGGCACCAGGGTGTCGGAGAACGGAATGCTGAGGGAGAGGATAGCAGAACTGGAGCAGGAACTCGCGGCCCAGGAGCAGTGGATCAAGGAGCGTGAGCAGAAGCTGAAGGAGCTGGCCGAGGGCTCGTTGTCAACGCAGGGGCTGCCGCGACGCAGACGGCGGCGAAGGCTCGTGCGGAGGCGGCCCGATGAGTATGACGACGACTACGAGTACGACGACTACCCGGATTACGACGACTACGACGACTACGATGATCGGCGACGCAGCGGCGGTGGCGGACGACGGAGGTACACCGACGAGGAGTGGGAGGAGTGGGAGGAGGTGTACGACGATCGGGAGATACCACAGCCAAGCCGAGGACTGAACCCCAACGGAGGAGGTGTCGGCAACGGACTGAGGCGGTCGCCACAGCCGGTCAAGCGCCGGACGGCGATCCGACAGGTCAAGGGCGAAGAGCCAGAGCAGGGCGGCCAGCTGAGCCGAGGAGGCGCGACGGACCGGAGGAGCGACGTGAGGCACATCTTCGAACGGGGATACGACGAACTCTGACGTGACGCCGACGTCAAAAGGCGAAACAGAGAAAGAAGCGTGGTACCTGCTTGGTTCAGCTCAGCGTCCGGGCTCTTCGCTGTCCGAGCTCTCGCTCGCGACTATAAAGAAACGAAGTTACGCAACACACAATGGCCGAGAGATGACTGGGAGGGGGTTCCTCTATTGGCCCTACAGGTGCCTACTTGGCACCGTATCGCTTGAGCAGATTCGTCACCTCGGCAGAGCCCACTTCGATAACGCGCGCAAGCTCGAGAGTCGTTTTGCCTGAGGCGTCTTTCGCATTGACATCAGCGCCCAGCTGGCAGAGGGCTTCGACCACCTCCGGCAGTTCGGCCTGTAGAGCCAGATGAAGTGGCGTCGTTCCTGAGTGACCACAAACACACACTTGCATGAGCGAACAACGTGCGAAATCAATGGCGAGCGTTCAACATACCGTTGGCTTCCGCTTGGTTGGGATCAGCTCCACTTTCCAAGAGGAGAAGCGCAATTTGAACGTTCTCGTGGTCAATAGCCGCATGCAGAGCCGTAATGCCGTCCTGTGGTAGCAAGCAGGTGAGTGCATCTGATACAATAGTGCAAAGAAGGGGGATACTCACCTCGGGCGTGGACGCACTCACGTCCGCTCCGTTATCAATCAACAGCTGCGCCAGGGTTGCATCGTCCTTTTCGCTTTGGGCAGCCAGGTGCAGAGGCGTGAGTCTGCGGAAGAGCAATCGGGCTTGTGAGTGGAACGCCACAGCATCACCAAACCCCAGCAGCCCAAGCCAGGCTTGCCCGAGGAGAGTCACACGCACCGGTTGTTTTCCTTGATGTTGACGTCGGCTCCTTTCTTGAGAAGGAGGGTGGCGCAGGCAGCGTGACCACCGGCCACGGCGAGATGCAAAGCTGACAGTCCTTCATCATTCCGGTTATTCAGCTGAGCGCCGCTCTTCATGAGGAAGGACAGGCAGCCTGTTTTGCACGTACGGTTGCGCATGGTGCGTGTGTGCGTTCGTGCGATGAATGTTAGGCAGAGCAAGTACGAATGCAAAGGAGGAAGACGTACCAAGGTGGCCTTCCTGGGCGGAAATCATGAGCGCGTTCCAGCCCTCGTGCGTCTTCTCCTCCATGAGCGCGCCGGCATCCACGAGCTTGCTCATGCCATCGAGATTGCCCGAAAAGGCCGTAAAGTGGAGCGGCGAGATGCCCGCGACCAGAGTATCGTTGATGTCTAATATCAACGAGAGCCGGAACGGAAAAGGTTTAGATTCTCCAAAATAAACAGAGCGTGTGCTACTCAAAGAGTACCTGCGCCAGCCTTGATGAGCATGGAGATGCAGCCCTTGTCCTCGCTGCTCTGTGCAGCTCGGTGAAGGGGAGTGAGGCCTTCGCTGTCTCTCGAGCCGACAGAAGCCCCCTTTTCCAGCAGGAGCATCGCCATCTTGGCTTCTTCGCTCGTCACCGCCAAATGCAGCGGCGATTCACCTGAAGAAGAGAGAGAGAGAGATTGTAAGGTCAGACCTTACAACGATGACAATGTAAAAGCGCATATACCCTTGAAGTTCTTCGAGTTCACATCTGCACCCTTCTCGAGCAAATACGTCACAAAGTCTCCCGACCCCAACCTGGCTGCCGTGTGTATGGGGTTGTCGCCGTCCTTGTCCTCCGATGTGATTCGAGCCCCGTGCTCGACCAGCAGCTTTGCACATTCGACGCTGTTGGCCAGCGCCGCTTGGTGCAGTGGCGTAAGGCCTGTGAATTGATGACGACGATGATGAGCAATCAGCACATAGCCAAGTCAAGTCAAGACGCGGCAGATCCCGCAGCGAGGGTTAGGATACCTTCTTCATCATGCGCTTCGACATCGGCATCGTACGAGAGGAGGAGGGAGACGCCACGCGGGAAGTCGTGCGAGCAGCAATAGTGCAGCGGCGTGAGGAAGAGAGCGTTTTTGTAGTTGGGGTCCTCGCCTCGTCGGAGCAGCGTTTCCATCAGTTTCTTTCCTCTGTACAACGCTGCAACCTGCGCTTGCAACGCACATGCAACACGACACACCACACACAACACACAACACACACACCATACACATGTTTGATGGTTGGTGGTTGGTTGTTTGCTGGATGATGAAGCCCCGAGGACGGCGTACCATGAGGATGCTGTCCTTCCGCTGCGCAAAGTCGGCGTTCTGGGACATAATCTTTTCCAGGAGCTTGATGTTCTGATCTCGCACGGCCATCTCGATGGAGTCTCCGGCGAACGCCTTCTGGCCCTTGTTGAAATCATTGTCGTTCTGCTTCCACCACGGGTCCTTGCTCGTGGTGGGCTTGTTCTTCCGCTTTTGCTTCCTCTCTTGCTCCGTCTGCTCCTGGTAGGTGGCAAACGAGCGACGATGGAGATGCTCGATCGACGACGCTCTCGCTCTCGCGGCTATGCCTCCTTGCCGTGCCGTGGCCAAGGGCCAAGCTCGAATCGTGGCAGCAGAGCGATGCAAGTTGGAAAAATGGATCGGAGCTGCCAAGCTGCCATGAGGCGAAGCGGAGCTGCGGTTGAGGAAAAGGGAAAGGGGGGATGAAGGCGTGCAGGCCCGATTGACCGGGAATCGCGACCTGGCAGACGCGGCCGTACGCGATCTCATCTTCTTGGTCAGTGCCAAAACAGAAACTAAAAGAAATTGTTTTCTTGCTCATTTATCGAAATGCTCTGAAAAGTGATGTGAATTTCGCACTCCGTGCCAATCAGAAAAATCATTTCGGGTAACACAGGCATCAAAGGCAAGAGACGAAGAGGGGTAAGACCAAGAAAGAGAAAAAAAAAGAAGAGAATGGAGTCACCCGAGTCGTACTTCAAGTCGCGCATCGTGACGTCGGATGATGTGGACAACGAGCCCGATTCCACTTCGCCCAGCCCCTCATCTCCTCATGCCGAATTGGCGACCTGCGATGTCATCTCCAAAATCCAGGACCAAGCGACGTCTTCCGCGACTCAAGAGGGGAATGGAGAAGAAGAAGCCTCGTCGGCGTGCCCCGTGGCCGAGCTGCCCTACAACTACACGCGTCTGTGGGGCCTGGGCACCCTGAACGTGTTCGCCGATTGGATGATTATAAAGATCCTCAGGCTGCTCGCCGCCGAGGACCTCGTCCAGCTGTCACTCGTGTCGCGCGCCTTTTACATCTTTTCCGACGAGAACGATCTCTGGAAGGATCTCTGCATCCGCAAGCATGCCGGCGACTTCCGGTAACCGCTCCTCTCTTCTTGGCCTTTTATATAATATAATATATAATATAATATATTTATAATTATATTGCAAAATAGTATATTCTATTTTTTTAAAGTTTTATTCATATTTATTGAATGTTCATCTCTTTATTTTCGACAGGTACAAGGGTACGTGGAGGCGTACGACGCTGCTGCCGAAGGAGAAGGACATCCCGACGCCCTACCAGAAAATCCCCGTCCCGGGCTTCCACTCGGACTACCTCTACTCCAAGTGGTCCGTCTCTCTGCGCTTTGGTCTCACGTCCTTACGCCTGACCCATGAATAATATATGTCTTGTGTGGGTGTGTATGTGCGGTGCGGTGCTGTTGTTGTGTGTGTCGTGTGTGTCGTGTTGTAGGTACCGCGGGAATGTGTCGATGGCCCACTTTTCGGAACTGCCCAAGGATCTGCCTCCTCATCTTCAAGTGCCCCGCCGCTCCGGCCTCACGGTGAATGAATTTATTGAGGAGTACGTCAAGCCTAACAAGCCCGTCATTCTCACCGACGTCGTCACCCAGTGGCCCGCCGTACGGTCACACCCTGCCATCACTTGTTAGTTGTTTTGTTGTTCATCTACCCCGTTGCAGACTTATCATCACTAACACAAGCTCTGCTTTACTCCAACAGTGGAAAGAGAAGTCATGGACCCGGGAAGCGCTGATCAAGAGGTTCCCAGATACCCCGTTCCGTGTCGATCAGACGGTACACTGCACCCCTGAATGTAGCCGTGGCCGCCGTAGCCTATGTGTATGTCTGACGGACGAACTTTCCGCCCACAACAACGTTACAGGATGACGCTGGCCAGAAGCTGAATATGACGCTTAGCGATTACTTCCAATATTGCAGTCAGACTCAAGATGAGGATCCCATCTACGTGTTCTGCCCGTACGTCCTATTTCTTCGTTGTAGTGTTATTTCATTATTGGTGTGAAAAGTACAATAGTGAGTCTCCTTCTTTTGTCTTTCAGCCTGTACGGCGATCGTGCTCCCAAGCTGCTGGAGGACTATGAAGTGCCGCCGTACTTCCCCGAGGACTTCTTCTCGCTCATGGGCTCTGAGCGTCCCTTCTACAGGTGGGTGGTCATCGGCGGACCTCGCTCTGGTACGCCACCACATGTTTACATTGTGCTCTCCTACCCTTTATCTTTATTTTCATACTATCTTTATGTTTGTTCACATTTGAATTTACATTTACAATATATTGACAAAATGTCTGCAGGCTCTCCGTTCCATCTGGATCCGTTCAAGACGTCGGCGTGGAACGCACTCCTTGTTGGCCGCAAGAGATGGGTGATCTATCCGCCCAACCAGGTCCCGCCATCCGGAGTGGATGTGGACGAAGACGAGGACACAGGCGAGATCGACTACACTGGCGAGGACCCGATCGTGTGGTTCCTGGAACACTACCCGCTCATCAAGAACAGGTACCTGCACTCTATCCCAGAGCCAGCCAGCCTCCCAGCTCTATGTGTGGTGGTTAACATCGTGCGGTGCGCACCATTACATAGGGATGTGAGCCAGCACCCGATCGAGTGCATCCTCGAGGAGGGCGAGATCATCTACGTGCCCACCAATTGGTATGATTTCATGAGATCTACGAGTCTTGTCGCATGTTGCACGAGTGTTTATCGCGCTGCGTGGGCGGCAGGTGGCACATGGTGTTCAACTTGACGGAGACCGTCGCCGTGACGCAAAACTTCTGCGACTCTCACAATTTTGAAGACGTCTACAAGGACCTCGCCAAAGACAAGGAGTTCAAGAAAGGTACCCAGCGTACTATTATTATTATTATTAGAATGATATTAACTGGCCTGATTTCTTTGCTATGCCAGGTGTGTACCTCTTTTCGGAGAAGATGCTGATGATGCGGCCCGACCTGATGGCCAAGGTCACCCTCCCCAAGTCCTACTGGAAGAAGAAGGAGAAGTACCGCATTAGGGTACTACCTCCCCCCATCCACTTCCTCTCTTCCTCTTCTTCACCGCCCACTGATTCGCTTGCATGTCGTCAGGAGTTGGAGAAGCGGGAAGAGCTGCGGCGCCAGGAAGAGGAGAAGCAGGCCACTGTCGAGGAGACCGAGTGGAATGAATCTGCCTTCTGGCGGGTGCCACCGTCGCTCGACGACCTCGACGAGGAGGAACGCGAGGCGCTCAAGAACGCCAAGGTCCACGTGCCGCCGCTGAGCCTGCCCAGCTCCTCTTCCGAAAGCGAAAGCGACAGCGACGACACGACCAGCGGCGACAGCGACAGTGACAGCGGGAGCGAGAGCCAACCCGAGTCCGAGAGCGAGAATGACACGGAGAGCCACGACTAAAGCAATACAATGAAACCTGGTAAGAGCTCAACAAGCGACAAGAGAACTAGTTTGGGGGGTTGATTGTGGCAGCAGTTGCTTCAGTCGTCCCATTCGTCTTCGTCGACGCCCTGCAGCGAGTCGCTGGGCGGCTTCCACGCTTCCCGTTCGCTCTTCATGCCCATGATCTGCGCAAGCCCACGCACAGGAGGAATGTGGAGAAGGTGAGAATGTAAGGTATGGACAGCGTTGCTCGAGTGTTTGGTCGCACCTTGGCTCCCCAGCCGCCCTGCACGTTCTCGCCGGCGTAGTCCGGCGCGCTCTCCTCCTTCTTGGCGATGGTCTCGATGAACACCGAGTTGCCCTTCGTCCGCAGGCTCACTTGCGTTCCCTGCATTCCTCGCATTGGTCAGGCATGGAAGGGGAGAGGGGGAGGGCTGGGCGGAGCACCTCCTTGATGTCCAGCGGCTTGACCAGGGTGGGCTCGCCCCAGAACTCAAAGCGGCCCGCCACCTGCGGGTGCAGCGCACTGGCCTGCTGGTCGCAGTACCCTCTCGGCAGCGCAGCCGCGGTACCGCTCACGACCTTGGCCAGCTGGTCGTTGGTGAGCTTGTACTCGTCTTTGTGCAGTGTGCCGACGAGAAGAGGATCAGCACGGGTCTGGGTTCAGGTTAGGGTGTGGTACCTTGCGCTTCGGTCTTCTTCCAGTTGGCGACGAGGTAGCCGGTGCGCTGGAGCACCTCCTTGCCGTGCGGCCTCGTGTCGACCTCCTGCCCACTGGCCTCGAACACGCGCTTACGCGCCTCCTGCACGTCCACGACCAGCACTGCCCGCGCCCGGCACCCAATAAAACAATGAATTATTGTTCTATTATTATTATTATTATTATTATTATTATTATTATTATTATTATTATTGTTATCCTGTTTTTTTAATTATTTTTCTAATTTAGTAATGTTAATAGAAAAAGAATAAAAAATTGTGGGCTGGGGGTACCGAGGTAGCGGTGGTGGCGAGGGTCGTCCGAGACGATGGAGTGGGAGCGCAGGGGCGCAGCGACGCGGCCTTCCAGCCACGCCCCCTCGTTGCCGGCCCGAGCGGGGGTCGCCTTGCGCGACTCTTCGGTCTGCCACGACCCGGCCCACTTCGTCTGCCCCGTACCGACACTCAGATCCGTGGCGTGGTGAATCATCTTTCCTCTTGTTCTTGTGCTCTCCTTCGGCGTGTTGCTTCACTCCCAAACAAGTGCTCCTCCAATTAATTGATATGAGAGAAAATAAGATTATATTTGTTTTCTTTTGTTCTCCATAGTGAGGAAATAGAAAATAGAAATAGAAATTATTGGCTCAGATTGGGGGCAGAGCCAGACGAGGGGGGAACAATGGCAAAGGCGGCGATTGTGGACCAGGTGAACCACACGCATCTCGTGCTCGACCTCGATTTTGAACGTCCAAGCGCCAAGGTTCCCAGCACTTCGGCATTTCGATTTAATCTTTGGACGTTCGCCCCTCAATTGTCTCGGTTCCGATTCTTGTGCAGGGACGATGCGAGCTCACACTCACGCTGGCCGTCCCCGCCGCACCCACATACGCCCTACTCGCACTCAACTGCCGGCAATGCCGTACGTGCTTCTTCCCTCTTTTTCCTTCATCTTCATCATCCACAGCTGTGTGCGTTGCTGAGCTCTTCCAACAACAATGCAGTGGTGAGTCGGGTGACCTGCAACGGGGAGAGCATGACCTTTGTGGTGCGCAATTACCTCGAGCGCATCGTGCACTCGGGAGCCCATGCCGACGCGAAGACCTTCGAAGTGTTCCACCGCGCGGCGCTCTCCGCCTCAGAGGACGGCGAGCTGATCATCGAGCTGCCGCCGCACCTCCTCACGCCCACTTCTGTCAACGCCACCGGCGAACAAACATGCCAGGTCACGATCGAGATCCACTACACTCTGCCCGAGCCGAAAGCCGGCCTCCACTTCGTGCTGCCACACGCCACGGCCTACCCCAACCGATCACCACGTACGAACTTGTTGGGCTTCTACGTTGCGCGTGAATGTGCATCTGATTGTGGTGTGCGTGCGTGCGTGCGTGCTGTGTCGGTGTGTGGTGTGTGTGTGTGTAGACATGTACTCGCAAAGCCATGTAGAGGGCGCGCGAACATGGTTTCCGTGCTTCGAGGCCGAGCGTTCGCCCTTTACCATGCAGTTCACTGTCAAGCCCGAGTTTGTCGGTACGAATTGCTCTCTTCTTGGACTGACATGACCGTGGGCTGCTTGATCGGTGCACTTATGCCACTTATGACGGCAGTCGTGGCATCTGGCCAGCTTGAGAAGCAAACCCTCGAGGAGGCCACTCTCCGACGTACCTTCCATTACAAGTATGTAACTCACACCCGCTTCGGCCGTTCAAGTTGTGGCAGTGATTGGAACGTGTGGTTGCTCACATGTGGGCCTCGGGCGTGGTTGGCAGGATCGACGAGGCCACCTTCCCAGCGCGGATAGGCGTGTGCGCCGGCCGTTTTGAGGTCGTGGTCGATCCCAACCTGCCGTACATCACCAGCTTCTGTCCGCCGGGCAAGAGCAAGATGCTGGCCCACACCACGGCCTTCCTCTCGCAGGCCATCCAATCCTACGAGGAATTCTTCGGCGTCAAGTTTCCCTACGAGTCCTACAAGCAAGTCTTCGTGGAGGACGCCTATACCAAGGTACTGCATTAGCGCCACAAGCACCGATTGTACGCAGTGCAGACCACTTCGATGCTCACCCTCGAGCGGTCCTCTTCGCCTGCAGGAGGATGCCTATGCGGGACTGTCCATTTTTTGTACACATTTGCTGCACGACGAGACGATCATCGACCAAACGCTGACCAGCCGCCTGATACTGGCCGACGCTGCTGCCAGACAGTGGCTAGGAAACTACATCCCCATCAGGTGGGCGCACACCTCGAATGATCACTGCTTGAGCACACCGTCTAATGTATGTGCGTGTATGTAGGAATACGCAGGATTGGTGGCTGATGGAAGGTCTCGCCGGTTACGTGGCGCTCTTGTGGTACCGAAAATCGTTGGGCAACAACGAATATCGGCTGCTACTGTATCGGCAGGGACTCTACGTGTGCGACCGAGGCCCAGATGTCGTGTTGGCCAAGTGCGGGGTACGCTCCAACCTGCCCTTTAGTTCCCTCTCTTCACCATTATATTATTACTGCTCTTGCTCTTGCTCTTGCTCTTGCTCTTGCTCTTGCTCTTGCTCTTGCTCTTGCTCTTGCTCTTGCTCTTGCTCTTGCTCTTGCTCTTGCTCTTGCTCTTGCACTTGCACTTGCACTTGCACTTGCTCTGAGAAGCTCAGCTGATGTTGTTGGTCTGTTGCCAGGTTGTTGGAGCTGAAGAGAATGTAGCGTTGTGGAAGGCACGA
>CDFC01061701.1:0-10943 GCA_000826385.1 Acanthamoeba rhysodes | reverse complement strand
AGCGGCCTCAAGGAGTGGCAGCCGTCGTGCGCCTACTTCCACGGCTTCCTCAACAAGAGCCGCGACATCGTCGACAAGGCCGCCCTCGGCAAGGTGGTGGCGCGTCGTGGGGTGGAGCGGATCGAGGGCCGGCGCGTGTGGTTCACCAACGAGCCCAAGCCCGAGGACGTGGACCTGATCATCTTCGCCACGGGCTACCTCTCCAATCTGCCCTTCCTTGCGCCCGAGCTCGACTTCACCACGCAGGCCTACAAGCTTGTGTTCGACCCCCAGGACCCCACCCTCTGCTACGTCGGCACCGCTCGCCCCATGATCGGTACACCACCATGCTGCCGCTGCGGTTGCTGCTCAATTCAATTCAAATCCGTGCATGTTGCCTGTCGTGTGTGCCGTGCGTGCGGTGTGCAGGTTCGATTCCGGCGTTGGGCGAGCTGCAGGCTCGCTGGGCGGTTAAGGTGTACACGGGTCAGGTGGCCCTGCCCTCCACCGATGCCATGCTCACCCAGGTTCACCCATCTGCAGATGTGCCGGCACGAACGAGCGCGTGTTAACTGATGTTCGCTTGTGCCGTATGTCGTGGCCAACAGTTGGCGGCGGACAAGATTCGGCACAAGCGTGTGTTCCCGGCCGATGACCACCACCTGCCGCAGCTGGTCAACCACTGGGAGTACTCGGACGAGATCGCCTCCTACTTTGGCGCCAAGCCCGACCTCGTCCGCTGGTTCTTCCGTAACCCCTTCAGGTACGTCACCTGTGCGTGTTCCGTCGGTGGGTCCTCATGTGTGTGTGTTGAATGCTCCTTTGCCTGGAAATGGTGATTACCAGGTGGTGGACGATCATCAGCGCGCCCTGGAGTGCGCACATCTACCGCGTGGAGGAGCCTAAGGCGAGAGACGAGGCCATCGCGAACATCAACCGCACATGGCTGCCCGACCACTACTCGTTCAACTTCTTCAACAAGGCCATGCTGGCTTTCGACCTGTGGCTTGTCCTCAATGTGGTGGCTGTCTTCTGCCTCCTCTATACCTATCTCTTCCTCATGTGAGGACCTACATTGACCAACACAAATCATTAAGACTTGCGACTCCAATCACCCAGCTCAAAGGAGTCTGTGCTGCAGCGCCTGTTAAGATCCATGCAACAACTACACCTCCTATGTCAAAAAACTTTAATCTGAGAGGAAGCATGTTTAGACATACATCAACCACAGTTGCTGGAACACAAACTAATGATACCATGACAACCATATTACCAAACATCTCCTGTTCTTTCTGATATTGCTCTTTTTTCACACAAGTTGTTTTTTCTTTCTCTCTCACCAAGACACCACTCATCCTGAGGGACCCCTCCCCCAATTTGGGTGCAGCTGGAGTGGGTGTGGTGGTGAGGGCAACCAACACAGTTGCTCACCATACAGGTGAGGTGTGGACTTCTGCTGCTGTGATGAAGTTGTGGCAGGAGATGGTCTCTGAAACAAAACAGATCACTCATTCTAGATATTTTTATATTTGCATTTTGTTGCAAAGAAATAAGTAGTTAAAACAGCTCTGGATATATGTCCTTTTTCTCTTTCATGTCAGTTCACATCACATAGCATGTGCCTTGTCTGCACCATAGGCATGGAGAAGGATTTAAGATGAGCTTTATGCTCTTCATGCCTCCTCTCCATACAGTGGTTGTCAGATGAAGCAGAGCAGGAAGAAGAGGCAGTGTCCAATGAATGCCCAACTTCTGTGTCTTTTTGACCTTCCACTGCGCCTCTGACAAGCCCCTTGCTCCACAGGTATCAACGTGAAGACCCAAAAATTTGCAGTTTCTCCTAAAGTTTGAACATTTTCTAAAGTTCAATGTGCAAAAATAGCAAATTGAACAAAAAATGGTGGGAAACAGTATGGGAAAGCAAGGGCAAAGATTAAAAGGGCAGGACATGTCAAAGACTTGTATTGTTGATCCACCACAACCACAATGCAAAACACCCACCCATCATCACACTATGGCAGGGGAGGAGTGACAACAGGCTTGCACACTGTGTTGCAACAGCAGGAGCAGGTGGAGCATCAAGTGTCCATGACCAAGACAAGTGATAACATAAGCCCAAACAAAAATGAAACTTTCATTTTGGGAGGGGTACTGAACTCAGCAAAAAAATGCAGTTCAGTGATACCATGGTATCATCAAGCAGCTGCCCATGATACCATGATGATGGGCATGGTATAATACCAGTGATGAAGGAGAGGTATGATTGTACTCTGCTGATGCAGCAGGCCTGGAAGATCCTGCCTGGAGCAGGATCCTCTTGGTGATGTGAGGCAGCTGGGCCTGAGTAACCACAATGCTGTTGTAGGGCAGCAGGGAAGAGAAAGGATGATGAAGACAAAGCCCCAGCCAAAAGGACAGTTTCACCATCATACTTGGAGATAACTATCTCTACAAGAGCAGCAACATCCTCACACAGCTTTTTCTTCATGCTCCTTCTCCTCTGGCATCATTGTCTGCACTTCCTTCACGCACCCAGTCCCTTTAGTCCCTCAAAAAGCCACAAGGTAGTGTATTCCAGAAAGAGATCCCTGCAGTGAAGTCTTCCTCAGCCACAGACCTGGCTCAAGCAATGGACATGCAATAAACAACAAACACTTCTGACAATAAGTAGTTTACTTTTTTCTTGTCCAGCAATTCTGTGCAATCACCACAGAACCATTGAATTAAATTTTTGTCTCGTTATACTGTGATGATTGCTGTGCTATCATTGACAGTATTTTATTTTGTCTGGCAATACTGATACTGCAGTATTGTCAGAAGGTTATTTCTTCAGGTGATACTGATGATCAGCATTGCCAGACAAGAAAAAAATTAAACAAAAATTAATTAATTGATCACCGCAGTATCACCAGAAGTGTTTTTTTTCCCGCAGTGATACCATGATGACTGCCACAGTATCATCAGCACTTGTCTGGCAATACCGCAACAATTGCTGCAGTATCATCAGCCAGTTTTTTTCTTGTCTGGTGATACCATGATGATATCTGTGGTATCATCAGCAGTTTTTTTCTTGTCTGGTGATACTGTGGCAATCACCATGGTATTGTCAGCAGTTGTCCAGTGATACCACAACACAATCACTGTGGTATTACCAGAAGTGTTTTCTTTTCCAGCAATACCACAATGACCCCCACTGTATATCATGAGAAGTTTTTTTCTGGCAATACTTGTGGCATTGTCAGCAAATATGTTAATTGCACAGTATCATCAAAAGTTTTTTCTTGTCCAGCAATCACTGTGGTGATCACCACAATATCACCATGTGCATTTTTTTGTCTAGTGATACCTGATCACAATGGCCTGATTGCAATGGTCATATCCACATCACTCTTCTCTTGTTGAACAAAAACAAAAGGCAGTTGGCTAGGTATTGAAAAAACAGTGGCACTTGCATTCCAAAGCAGAGAAGTCAATAAGCAGCCCAATGAGTTGACATTTGAGCTATCTTAACAATTCTCTCAATTTGAATTGCAGATAATCTTGACCTACTGCACATTATTTTGGGAAGCAGCATACCCTCAACTTGTGCAACAATACCAGCTTTATGGTTGTGGTATCACTTGATGATACTGAGTGATACCCCCCTTTAATCATCCCAATGATACCCACCCAACAGCCCACCCACCACCAAATCAACAAGTTGCTTGATGATACCATTAAAATGAAAGTTTCATTTTTGTTTGGGCTCATGTTTGATGTGTGGCCAGTCCTTAAGCAAGTACAAAAGATAATTGAGTATGAGTGTAGGAAGATGGTGCACTCACATGTGGGATGATGCAACAATCATCAAATCACTCCATGATCTCCTCCAGATCCCAGCAGGACCAGGAGGAGGGGCTCATCACTTGCAGCCATCTCAATAACTATGCGCCCCCCTTCTTTGGTGCAAGGATGGTCCCCCCCCCGTAGGCGAACTCTCTGGTGGCACAGGAAATCAGAAGTTGCCCTCGCCAAAGGATGACCACATGAGGATCTCGCTGTTGTCGTTGTCGTCGTCGTGATCGTCCTCCCGCCCACAATCGCAGCGGAGCCGAGGTGCCATCGGCGGCACGGCGGTGGTGGACGAGGCGGCCGCAAGGGCCTCCGGATCGGCCAGCAGCTGCTTGACTGACGCGGCCTGGGGGAAGGTGTAGTCCGTGGCCAGCGAGACCGCCAGCAGCTGGCGGAAGCCGCGGGCGAGGACGTACGGGACACAGGCCGCGGTCGGGTAGCCCAGGCGCAGGGAGAGCGCGGCGACATCGGCGACGCCCTGCCCAAGGCGCGCGACGACGTGGTCGTCGGTGACGTTGAGCAGGGAGACCAGGTGGACCTCGCCGTCTACGTACACCGACCGCACGACCAGCCGGTAGGCAAAGGGCTTCAAGCCGAGGGCATGTAAGAGCGCGGCATGGGAGGCGGTCACCTTGGCGCCGGCGGCGAGGAGCGGAACGTCATAGATGATCTCGATACAGCCGCGAAAGATCTTCGTCGCGATGTTCATACCAGCGAATAAGCCGGTCTTGCCGGGCTCTATGTAGGTCGGTCCGCGCGGGATGACCACGGCGCACGGCGCGACGGTCCCGGCCCTGGCCAGCACCTGCTCTTCGACGGCTTCGACGCGCGCGCGCAGGTCGGCCAGGTCGGCCCAGTGGCGTGCAAAGACGAAGCCGACGTTGCCCTTTACGTGCGGCAACAGCGCGTCGAGAGATCTGTTCGAGCCCAGGTTGTCCCTTATGCACTTCCTGATCACGGTCTGCAACAGCGCGCGCGCACACACGCGCACGACGTCAGATCTCACACACATTGTGTGTGTGTGTGTGTGTGTGTGTGTGTGTGGCAGAGTTCGCAAGCGTACGTTTTTGCCCATGAGGAGCACGCCCTTGCCCCGCAGCTCGCGCCTCACCTGCTGCAGCTGGTGCGAGCCCACGTTGTCAGCGTCGACGATGAGCGCCTGGGGGTACTCGGCCAGGAGCGCCGAGAGCTTGGTGAAGTAGTCCGTCTTCCTCGCCTTCTTCTGCTCCTCAGCCTCGCGTCGCTTTCGTTCTTCGGTTTCGCGCTTCTTTCGCGTCTCTTCTTCCTTTGCTCTTTGCACCTTGTCCTGCTCGGCCTTTATTCTTTCCTCCTCTTCCCTCTTCCTCTTTTCCTTGAGCTCCTTCCTTATCCGCTCCTTCTTCTGCAACTTGCTGCCCCCCTTGGACATGATCGACTGGTCGGTCAGTACAAAGGTCCGATGACTTCGGGTTTAAGGCCTGGTCCCACACAGAGCAAGTCAAACAGATTAGTTACAGTTAGGTTCATGACAGACAAGCCCGAGGGCAGAATCAAAATTAGGCGAGAAGAGAAGTGTACTGGCTGCCGGTGTTCGGGTGAGTAGTGGCTGGAGCGGACTGGCCAACTCTGCACCTCACATGCCCCCATGCATTGCCACCTTTAAATGAAGTGAAGTTATGCAGGAATGGCAAGAAAATATAAATTATTATTATTTTCCCATGATCAGACAAAAAAGACTGGGCGCATTGCAGGTACTCGAACTGCGGGTCTGGAAGAAGTAGCAGTTGGTGGTGTAGATGGGGGAGTGTCAGAGGGGTGAGGAAGGAGTAGGCTCAATGTGGGTGGGAGCACATGCCTGGAGTAAAAGAGGTGTGCTTGTGCACTGAGCCAAAGTGGCAGCAGGGCACCAGACTAACTGTGGGAAAAATATTACCTCACTGTTGGAAAAATAAACTTGCTTTGCTGTGGGAAAAATAAGCGCCTCACTGTGGGAAAAATAAACTCACCTCATTATGCATGACCACAACAGTGCTGCACCACCACAGTGAGCTTTACCAAGAATGTTGCACTGCAGCTCCTTCATAGGTGCCAGCACAGCTAAAGTTCTGGCAACCAATTTCACCAGATGTGAGGAAAGATGGCAATCTTACCACCCTTGTTGGCCACCAGCCCTTTATTTGAATCAGCCTCTGCTGGTTACAGGCGTTTTTGTAGAAATCAAACCCTGCAGCTGCACCCAGTTGCACATTTAAGGTGGTCAGGATTGTGGTGTAAAAATAGCCACCTTAACATGGGTGTGGGGGAAAGGAGATTTTTAGTGATTTCAGAGGGGGTATTGGTTTTGCATAGGTCAGCCGCTGCCCACATAGCACCAACATATTGAAGATCTGTTGTGTAGTGTCACCTACACTTGCACATGACTCAAGTATCCAGGTATATCTTTCTTGGGTACCATATATGTGTTGTGTACACGTTAGATAATAAATCAAAGAGGCTCCTCTGAGCTTCTTATCTTCCCATCAACTGTGTGATACCAGAACAAGATCTTGCACTGGTTGCTGAAACAATGAATCCTGCAAAACAAGTATTGTGAAACAGGCTAATTTTATTTTTTTTTTATGAGAAGAGACCATCTTCAAAACAGGATGGTCCAAGTCTGGTGGGCTGTTTTTTTGGCCCCAAGTGTCAAGACTGCACATGGCACAAGGGAACAACAACTTTGATCTTGTCCTAGGACCTTCACCTATGAGTTTCTCTTGTGCGTGGCGTGAAGACTTGGGAAAATGGCAAGATGATGAAGTGAAAAAGCGCGGAAAAACTGCCTTGGGTTCCAACGTTCTTCCTTGTTTCCCAGTTGATGTGGTCAAGAGAGACCAAGAGGGCGTCCTGGTACCAATAGAGCCAAAGCCCTGCCATGCAAGTCGGTACGCCTGGTGCCGCCACACGCAATAAAAATGAATAAATTCTTATTCTGGTATGACTATTGCCAACAGAAGATGATGAAGAACAGGTGCTGCGCCTGGCGGGCGGGGAGTTGCTGCTGCCGATGGTAGCCACGAGTGGGAGTTCGCCAGCGGCACCTGCAACAGCGGAGGCCAGGCTGGGACAGGTATCGCTCACGCTCCGTTGCACGCCCGACCACTGGCGCCGCGGAAGGAAGAGCGCAAAGAAGAAGGCACGCAAGGTCCAGCGCAAGACCCTGCTGGTGCTGGTCGTTGACGAAAGCGGCTCCATGGCCGGCACGTTCGGCCGCCAGGTCGTGCCCGCCCTCACCGCCATCGTAGGCCAGGTGCTTCGTGCCCCTTCTTCTCCTCCGTGTTATTTTAACTCCGATTATCTTACTTGCATCGTGCTGGGTACTAGTCGTTCGAGTTGTCCCACGTCGAGACGGAGGTCATCGTTTACAATGACCGTGCGCGCAGGCTGAGGTATTGGTCCCACGAGTGGCTGTTCGTCACCACATGTTCATCGTTCATTGTTGTGTGTGTGTGTGTGTGTGTGTGTGTGTGTGTGTGTGTTGTTTTTGTCTCTTGTTGGCAGTCTTACCAAGGACAACTTCGAGCAAAAGCTGAGCGCACTGCGAGCCAATGCAGGCACCTCCTTCAACAGGTACACGCACACTGAATCACACTGAGTTGTTCGCCTGGCCGGTCGGCTAAAGCTTTAGCAACAGCGCGTTTCGTCAGATTGGAATGGTACTGGACGACAGGGCCGAAGGGTTCGATGACATCGTGATCGGTTTTCTCACTGACGGTACCAACCCTTCTGCCACTATCTCCTTGTGGCGTGTCGTTGATTATTGGCCTTGTGGTGTGCGCGATACGCGTCGTTCTTCTGGGTGGGCGACGAGTGCAGGCCAAGACGACGAAGGGTTGGACAGCAAAGACTACCGTGCGCTGCGAAAGGCCATTCGGTCGACGGGCAAGAACGTGGTGGTGCACGCGCTGGCCTTCACGTCGTTCCACGATTTTGAGTTCCTCAACACCATCCGCAGGGATCTCGGCACCGTGGAGGGCGGCTTTCAGGTACCAGCCGGCCTCGCCCCGCAAGCAAAACGACGCTGTGTCACTAACACAGCGACGTGCTTCGTTCTTCGTACTTCGTTCTTCGTTCTTCATTCTTTAGTACGCTGAACCTACCGATGGCCCCGAGGCGCTGAAGGACAAGATGCAGGCCATCTTCGACACCGTGGCACACAAGCGCGTCTCCGTCAAGTTGGCGATCACCATCCGCCGGCTGCGCTTCGTCTCGGAGGTACACCTGTCCAACGTTTGACATTGACCCTACGCGCTGTTGTTGCACCTATTGACGACCGGTTGGCGCGTGCATACTGAACAGGACGAGGAGGATGATGTGGTCAAGAAGAAGCTCAAGCGCACGGTCAGCATCCCGACAAGCGGCGCCACGGTGGACATCTTCAGCCTGCTGCGCATCAAATCGGACGCTGTGATCGTGCCACTGTACCCTATGCTAGCCCTCCTCCTCACAAGGACTCAGTGATCTGACTTGTGCTTCGACTCATCAGGAACTCGCCGGTCGAGGTAAAGGTCGTGGCCAGCCTCCCCGGAACGACTGCTGACCGTATCACGTATGTTACTTCTTGACTTACTGTGGTGTGTATGTGTCTGTTTGTGCATTTTATGTGCGTGCGTGCGTGCGTGCGTGCGTGTGCGTATCGTGCGTGTCGACGGTCGAGTCGTACGACACGGGGATGTCGATGGCGTGCAGAAAAATATGATTCCGATTAAAGTGTTGACGACTCTATTCTTCATTTGTAGGGAAAAGTTCACCCTGACCGCTAAACCACTCGACGAGAGCGCTGCGGCTCGGACTGGCCTGCGGCGTGTGGGAAAACGGGTGGAGGCTCTTCACGCGACCATTGCCGGCACTGCGACGAACGGTACATGATCCAACCTTCCTTTGCCCCTACGCAGCAGAGGTGCACAGCTGATCGTCACGCACCGCACCTGCGGCACACCTCAGGCACGGTGAGCAAGGCCATGAGACGTGAGTGGCTGGCGGCGGCCAAGGAGCTAATGGAGCAAATGAAGCGCTTCCAGGGCGTGGCCATGGTGCAGCTCTTCAAGAAGCAGCAGCGCGCTCAGGTTTGGCCTCGTTTTTGTTCTGTGTTCCACAAGTTTGGTGGACCTGCAACTCAGACCCTTGGTGTTGCTCCGTCAGGTATTCGAGGAGGTGAGCAAGATCAATGACAAACTCAACCAGATCCACACGCTGCTCGCAGATCTGTCCATTAATACATGTGCGTAGCACGCACGGCACGCACGCACGGCATGCACTGACATTGACTGTTCGTCTTTATTGCAGCGCTGTCAACGGCGATGAAGGCGCGCCTCGCTGAGATTGCCTACGGGCACCAATTTCAAAACGCCACGCGGACGCTCAGGTAACGCTCCACCACTGATCTGTTGCCCTTCAGGTGCCTGCATGGACAGATGGACACAACACATATAGCCTGGGCTAGCACACACGCACTTATAATACGTCACTACTCAACCAGGTTGCACAAGCGATCTGGAAACAATGCAGAGGTGATGGCCAAGGCCGAGGAGGAGCTCCGGCTGGTGGATATCGACAAGGAGGCCGTCGGAGGCGTGCCCGACGAGCTAGCCGAGAACTTTCACTGCGTTCTCACCCAAGTACACCTCACCAACACCACGGCACTGCGCGCCATTGCCCTTATCTCACAACCACTCACTCCCGCTCTCTTTCACTATGCGCACGCCAGTCCACCTGGAAAGAGCTCTTGCTGCAGGACGACGCCAATGAGCGAGACGTGTTGGGCTTTGGCATCGCCTTGTCACGCCCCGAGAGTACGCTTTTTCCGCTATTAGCGTGCAGTAGATTTAAATGTCAGGGTCAGCTCACGTGATCACCTGCATTTCCAGCCGCTGTGGATGACCCCACGCAAGTGAGGATCATGGACATCAGCGTGACGCCCGTCGCCAAGATCGCTTTCGAGGTTGGTCCAACGACTAGAACGAGTGTTGGCTAGCATCATGACTCATGTTGCCACAACTCTTCCCGACAGGACGCGCTCAAGTACTCCATTTCGACCAAGGGCCACATCGAATCGCACGGCGGTTTCGCGCATGGCGAAGGCGACACAGGGTTCGTCGTTCCTTATCCGCTTGTTTGAAAGATGGGAGAGAATCTCAGCATAATTCCGTGTGCTGTGCGCAGCACGGCGATGCGCGGAATGGGTCGGGAGCCCATCAATGCCTGGGTGCCGTTGTTCATCAACTCCCAGCACTGGAAGCTGGTCATGCCGCAGATCAAGGTACACGACACACGCAACGACACACGACACACGACACAGCTGATGAACGACCAACGTCTATTGGATATCAGGGAATAATGGGCTATTTGGCAACGCTCAATCCGCTGGGCTACAATCCCAATCAGCTGGACCTGTTCTATCTGATCCTTGGGACCATGGTCGCGCGCCTCAAATCCACACCCGGTACTAAACAGCTACATATATAGAGCAAGGGAGAAATCAAGTCTGACTGGGTGGTTACCCCACATTTCCTTTCACCAGGTGAAAAGGAGCTGGGGTTGATTTTTGCCATGCAACGCACATGCATCGCCCTGACCCAGGATTTCCCGGGTGCCGCCAAGAAGCTCAAGACGATGCTCCAGGCCTTCGTCGCCAAGCCAGCGCACCGCCTCAAGGTACCCCCATCCCATTGTGGTCAGGAACTCCTGCAACATAATATTCACGTGATACGGGGTACTGGATTGGCCAGGACAAGACCAAGAACCTCTTGGTGCTGCTGGGCTACGTGCTGTCCCTGCCGCTAAACGTCGTACAGAGCGTCATCGGCTCCGATGCGGACTGGCACGCCTTCTGGCTCCACATTCTCAACGTATGCGCGTGACACTACTTTTTACGTCTCCTCTAAAATATGAGTCGTCACTCTCTCTCTCTCTCTCTCTCTCTCTCTTTGTGTTACACTAATGTATCGCATGCAGGAGTCGCTTCGGCGAGCGATGGAGGCTGTCCACGGGCGGACGGCCAAGGAGGACATCAACGCTCTCCTCGATTCAATTACCCATCCGACTTCGTCGCCGCTTTCCCTCGAAGACGTGGCCAGCCATGCATTCACCTCGCTCACGTGTCCCTATGTACACCA
>CDFC01061685.1:0-10528 GCA_000826385.1 Acanthamoeba rhysodes | reverse complement strand
GTTGTTGTTGTTGTTGTTGTTGTTGTTGTTGTTGTTGTTGTTGTTGTTGTTGTTGTTGTTGTTGAGTGGGCATCATACCACAGTGGGGGTATCCTCAAGTCACTGCTTCTCCTGCTGAAGGTGGGCATTTTCCTTTTCAAGTTCCATTAGCCTTGTCCATGCAATCTCTTGGCTCACTTTGTATTGCGCCAACTGCAGACACTGGAGACAAAAAGGCACCCACTGTTTTGTCCTTTCCTTTTTACATGAATGAACCTTGGATTCAGCATTCTCCAGCTTCTCCTTGAGTGTTGGTATCTGCTGGTGGTCCTGATTCAGTAGGCACGCTTGGTCCATGACCTGTCATCACAGTATGTTCAATAGTGTGCCAAGCATTGGATTGGTTTATGCCCTTGTGTGTACCTCATTAATGATGGGCTTGTTTTTGATTTGCTTGGCACAGTCAGCAAACTGGAGCGTGCTGATTGATTCAGCATCAAAGGTGGGTGAGATGGTACAGATGACCGCTGTCTGCAAGTTGCCTCCATCTGGTGAGCTTACTGTTGCAGTATGGAATATGACCACTGTGTGAGGAGGAGGAGGAGGAAGAGGGGAAGTGGTCACTACAGAGGACTTCAAATCCAAGGCACCAGGATGTACCCTTATCCCTGGGCGAGGTTGGAGATGATGATGCCAAGGTTGGACAGACTTTGGTTGATCTTACAGCCCTCCACCATGTGAACACCAGCTGCCTGTGTGTGGGATGAACACTCTGTGCCTGCCAGATTGACCAAGTTCTAGGCTGGTGTAAGATGCACAAAGTCAAAGCTGTTGGTCAATCATGGTGTGTGAACATCTACAGGAAGCTCCTTGGTGGAGTGTGTACGTACCAACATGGAAACCTTGACCTTGGACTTAGACTTCTCTTGACACTCAATCAGCTGGATATGATAGGTATTAAGAAAAAAGGATACATGTTCTGGTCAGTGGGCTACTGGTACATGCTCTCCTGGGTGAGCAGCAAAGGTTTCAGGGAAGCAGTACCATTTTGAAGATGGTGTGTGAGTGACTGCTGTGCTGACTGGCAGCGGTTGCTCCCATGTGGCAACACTCCTCGCCAGAAGCCATCAGCTGGAGCACTTGCTGGGGGGTCACCACAATCTCTTCCTTGGCGTCCTTGATAAACATACAACATGTCTGAATGCAGCACCAAATCCAGACACAAACATGAACTGTCAGTGTGCACACACACACACACACACACACACACACACACACACACACACACACACACACACACACACACATGAGGACAGGGTCATAATGCCTCATCCACACACAGCATAATCTAAAAAACGAAGGGGCCAGTTACTGTGGGGTCCTTTTGAATCTTGAGCTTGGTTGTGGTTGGGGAGAGAAGGTCATGAATGTCTTCATTGTAGATCTCAAGATAGGACACGTGCAGCACAAATTCTCTTTCTGGTGTCTGAGTGTGTGAAGAGCACACAAGAAAAGGAGGGGTCAATGACACACATCTTCAATTAGACCAGTTGTGTCACCACTGTTGAAGTTAACTTGGCAAAGTGGTGCTGTTGATGCAGTTGTTGTCCATTGGCTTTGTTGTTGTTGCACATCTTTCTGGTTGTAATGTTGTTGTGGCATGGCAATGTAGACCCACTTTGGGTTCCCTTCTGTATGGGTGGATTTCTTCTTCTCTTTTCCCTTCTCTTTCCTTTTCTCCTTCTATTGAGCCTTCTCCTTCTCCTCTGTCTCCTTTCAAAGCATCTCCTGCAACTCTTCAATAACATCTTTGATCTCTATGTCTTTGTTGCTGAGGATCAGAAGAAGGTTCTCCTCCTCACATTCAATGTGCTGATCCTAAGATTAGGAAAGAGAACAATTATATGAGCATGTGTAGATTGCAAATCATTGTGTATGCAGATGCAATAACAAAGAGGGAGCATTTGTCAACCACAGTTCATTGCATATGTGTATGCAATGAAAAGAATGCCACTGTCCAGTTACAACATTGTTCTTGAGGTGGGTGAAGTCTCTGTTTGTGAGGTGTGTGGCGACCTTTCTAGCCTTGCTCAGGAATTGGACACAACGCTGGCAGGCAGTGAGGAGCTCAGCAAAGGCTGGAAGAGAGTACAGTCAGCACAATAAGATAATTATAAGTATTACTGGTAGGGAGAATACCCTTCTTGCTGATCTGCTTGTGCTGTTCAGTGGAGATGCGCTTGAGGACGTGAAGAAGAATTGGATTGGAAGTTGATTGATTGTGAAGATAGAGAGGAGTGATTGGCATGAGTTCTGTGGATTCAGCATACAAATTCTTGAGATAGGTGGTGCTCTTCAGCCAACTGTTGTGGTTGAAGAACTTCTTCACAATGCTGGTGTAGTTGTGCAGATTTTCTTGCAGTTTTCTCTGTTCTGTCTTGTTGAGCTTCTGAGCCTCTGGCTGCATAAAATGGTAGAGTTAGTGTTTGTTGGGATGGTGGTGTACCACAATGTGTGATATTGTTGTCATGTATGTGTATGTGACAAAATGTACCATTGAGCTGATGAGCTTCCTCCAGTTGATGGCTTGCTCACCTCATGCAGTGGTCCAGAACTTGTTGGTGCGTAGGGTGTCACAGTGCTGGAAGAAGTCCTCCCACTCATCCTTGTGAATGGCAGCTATGTCATGCATGTGGTTCTGGCCCCATGCAAGGACATGAATGTTGTCTTCTGAAACCTTATCCTGGATTGTGAGATATGGAATCAGTCAGTGCAAGGACATCAAAAAAGTACATAGAAGAAGCAATGCATACATCAACTATGTTGCAACACCACTTGAAAGATTTCCCCAGGAAAAGCCACCTTGCAGTCTGAACACAATGATTGCCATCAATGATGCAGTACTCAGGCATTCTGTCATTGAGAATGAACTGAGAAGGAGGCAGCTCTTGAACAAGCAGACACTCCATTATCAGAACGCCCATCTTGTTCATCAACATTGAACTCTGCATCCTCTAGCTGTCACCAAACAGTGAGTGCTGCTCTTCGTCATTCAATCAATGTCAATTGTTGCAGTGTTCATCTTCATGTGATCAGAGCAGAGGACACTGTAATGCTAGAGCAGGGCCTCCTCAGGCAGCATGGCAAGCTCCTCTTCTGTGGGCTGGGAGGAGACACATTAGCAAACATTCTATTGCATACATGTATGTGATAGAATGTCCTGATGTTTTAGCATGTAATTGACTTCAAAAACAGCATCCTATGCGTACCTCCTTGAGGAGCTTCAACAGCTCCTCATTGGTTGCCATGGTGGATGGCAGGGTTACCAACTCCTCCATGGAAGGTCTTCTTTGCGCTGTGGTGTCAACCTGAAGAAAGCAGAGATAGGTGAGATAAATTTCATTCCAAATAAAACACACATACCTCCAACTCAAGTCAATCTTGTGACATTTCTGTGGTGGCGCTGACTCCTGTGGTGCTCTTATTCATAAGTTCTTCTTGCTCTTGAGTCTCAGGTAAGATCTGTTGAGAGTCAAGAACGATCTGTAACCATGAGAAATGTCAGTTATTCTATTGCACTATGGATTACAAGTATAAAGAGGTGGTTATAATTAATTGTAACAGTCAATGTAGTTCATTAGAATACCAATATGCAGTATAAACAAACAACTGATATTAAGATAACATGTAAATGTGTACTGAAATCATGACTAAAAATAGTACTATTCTATGTTAGGTGTGATATTTCATCATGTACATGTATGTGATGAAATTGTGTTAGATGATGATAAAAAGATTTCATTGCATACACATACACAATGGAATGATGCATACCAATTCCAATGGTTTCATCTTGTTATTCTCTGCCTCCACCACACTTGCAAAGTAATCGAATTAGAAGGCACATGGATTACTTTCATTTAACAAACTACACTACCAACATACCATGCACATATTCTGAAGATCACCTAGGCTCTTCTTCTTGAGGTCATTCTCCTTCCACTTCTTCCACTCCAGCTGCTTGACCATCCATTTGGCAAGCTCAGCTGCACTGCAGCAAGTTGGACAGAATTCCACTGGCAGACTGTGTAAGGTTATCACTCATGTTGTTGTGGGTTGTAGAAGAATAATGACCATTGCAACCATTCAGCCTTAAAAGGACAACGCTCAACCAATAAGATTTTTTGCAGACATTTCCTAAAATGTTCTGGGATCAAGGCCACCAATGAGATAGCCTGCTATGAAATTTCACAATCTTTATTGGTGAGATGTCATTGGCTGCTGGTTAAATGGCCAGTTTGTGTTGACACCAACTTCAATTCTGATCTTCCCCTGTCACCACAACATCTCTCAACTGCTCACCAGTGGAGGTGTCAGATAGTGATACCTGGTTTGTCCCACACTTCTCATTGATTTTCCTATAACTCTTAACTTTCTTTATCAAAATTATGTTGCTCCAATAACAATACTCTTTGTCTTGAATACATGTCACATGTATTGATAATTCCTATATTGTCATCATGTATGTGTATGCTATGATTTGACTACAATTATGACATTTTCATTTCACCACTTGTGTGCACAAAGTTATTGTGTACACATACATGACAACTATCCTGTCTCACATAGCCCCTTTTTTTCTTACAGGAATTACAACCCATTTTTCAAGAATGGATATGACATCCCAGACACTCACTCTGGGAGTGATTCTGAGGATCAGAGTGATCTCACTGCAACACCATTACTTGAGATTCCTCTTTCCCTCATCATGGATGTGTGTGGTGATGAAACTGGTCAACTGGCTACATCAAGCCAGCAGATCATGGATTCGGTAGACTGCTGTACACCACTGCCAGCAGTGAAGGTGCTCTCAGCAGTTGAGGCACTGGACTTTAATCAGATCATCACAAGTCCCTGCTGTTCTGCACTCTGTCTGCACAAGTTCAATGTATCATATGAGCCTGCTGCAGCTGATATCTCAGCATGACTCAGGCAGCATCACGCCAAAGGCTGAGGACATTGATGGAGAACCAACCACTCCACTGTTGACTCTACCATTTGCATCATCAGGTATGCCCCATGCTACAGCTCATTAGAGATAGCTTCCTCACTACGCCTGTAGCATGTTAGCTGGCAGGCATTCATGCTTGCTTATGGAATCTCTGAGAACAAAATGTCCAACTTCTCCACTGTGGATACTCTTCAAACTGGAAGGTCCTCCACTGATGCTGTGGCTTGGGCCAGTGCATGGATAACCATGTCCACCAACATGGTATTTCTCCCCTAATCTATTGTGTACACATACATGACATAATATCCTCATTATGCATGCTCACTGCCACCATGAATTACCACATTTTATCATGTACACATACACAATACTCACCACCTGCTTTACTCACCTTCTCACCACTCCAGTATGGCTGTCATGCTCCCAACTCAACCTCCATCTACATGCTGATGATCATGACCAAGGATCACCTCTACTGAAAATACTTGGATGCCTTGAACGCCCAGCATTTCACCCATCCAAGCTGTTGAGTCTCACTCACTTCTGAAAGATGTTCAAAGGTGAACACAGGCACATCAAGTTCCCTCAGTTCAGCGTCCTAGGGCAGTGCAATATCTGTGCCTCAACCAATGACACCCTCACCAACCAGACTATGAGCACAAGAGAGCAGGTGCAGCTGAAGCAGCAGAAGCTGGATCACCTCAAGCTCATCAAGGCAGAGTGAAAAGCTTATCACCTCCATCAGCAGGAGCAGTTGCTGACCCCAGTGTGACCTTGTTGATTATCATGGATGGTTTGACTGATGTCATTCTACCTCTTCTAGTGCCTCTGCCCTCAGCCTGGAAAGACCTACATCTCTACAAGCTTGGCATTCATGGATTTATCAACCATGGCCTCCACCACCGCTCCCTGTACCTACACCAGGGCCAGTTCAGCTGTGGTCCTGACTTTGCAGTGTCTCTGCTGCACCATCACCTCACCCTTCACTTGGCTGTTCCTGCAGCAGGACTACATCCATCAACTCTCTACCTGCAGTTTGCCAGCAAGTACATGCTGGCCTACTGCCACTGGCTGGTGTTCAACAAGGTGTTTCAATCAATCACCATATATCCTTCCTGCCTATGGGACACACCCACAAGGATATCAACCAGATGTTTTCAACCTTTGTGATTGGCATGACATATAATCCACATGTCCTGACTGTTGAGGCTTTCAAGCAAGGTCTGCAGGACTGGTACTCTGCACCCCACCTTCACCCTGAGCCTATATACCTTCTCAAGTGCTGGTCTATCAAAGGGGACCAACAAGAAGGCCAGCTACGTGGAGGCCATCCTCTCCTACAACCAGGAACTAACAGTTGAGCAGATGCAGGGACAGGTGGCTGACTTGCAGCAACAGGTCAGCAAGCTGCATCAACTGCTGCTGAACAATCTGTGAGAGGATGACACCTGGCTTGTCAAAGGCGCCTTTGCGCTGCCCCCCCCAATGTGCCCTGCTTCCTCAACCAACCCCCCCCACCCATAAAGGCCCTGTTCTTCAGACATGGCATGTGATCAGTCTGGGGGGGAGCACCAGCACAATCTTTCTTTCTTTTGTTTTGTTTTCTTTTCTTTTCTTTTCTTTTCTTTTGTATTCTTTTGTTTCTTTCTTAAGGGCTCATCCTCCAGTTTGCTGAGAACCGTGTTGAAGCTGGAAATTTGGGTTGGAATGCAAAGTATCATACTGGTACAAAAGTTGAGGATTGGTCCAAAACCCTCACACAGGGAAATTCCCACATGATTTCCAAAAACTGGAGATTGATGGGATGAGGGGATAAAGCCCGGTTTGGGGCCTTGAAATCTCCACTTTCACCACCATCAAAGCGAAACACTGTGGCCTTAAGGGGGCACTGTCCCTGCCTTGTGTGCCATTGACACAGCCAGCCAGCCAGCCAGCCCCAGTACAACTCCATGAAGGTCAAGCAAGATCTCTCTCTTTCTGCTGTTGTGTTGAGCAAGGCCCTGACCTGGACCACTTTGTCCTGCCCATCAGCAAGGAGGATAGGATCACAAACACCATGGCAGCACAGGAGCACAAGATGGAGAAATCAAAGAAGAACAAGAACAAGAACAACAATGAGAAGAAGAAGAAGAAGAAGAAGAAGCACAACAACAACAACAAAAAGAAGAGAAGAGAGAAGAGTGAGCAACCAAAGAGAAAGAAGAGGAGGAAGGAGGAGGAGGTGGAGGAAGAGGAGAAAGAAGGTCAGCTTTGGGATGTGAGCTGGATCATTAACAAGATGGAGCCAAGGGAAGTGAGTACCTGCTTGAGTGGGCAGAGACCAAAGAACCAGCATGCCACATCATGCGGGGAGGCCAGATGCATGACCTGGCCAACAACACCTGTTTGGTCAGGAGACAAGGAGGCAAGATGGTGGGTGAGCACCACAAGATTGATCCTGAGGTGCTGATGATCAGGAAGGTCAAGCACCTCATCCCTCCCAACAAGAGGCACCTCATTGTCCAATGGCAACCAACATGGATGAATGAACTGCAATGCCTGGCAGTGGATGTCCTGCAGTGGCACCTCCAATGCCAACACCAACATGAAGAAGAAGAACAACAACAACAACAACAACAACAAGAAGAAGGAGAAAATGACAAATCAGAGATGCAGATTGAAGGTGGTGTGTGGTGGTGTGTGGCAGTGTGTGGTGGTGCACAGGCCTGCATGCCTGGTTGGAGAGAGCATGCCCCCAACCCCAAACCTTCTCATCTTTCCTTTTGTGCAGGAATTGACACCTACCCAGCACCATCCCCAAGAGGCACCACCACTGCCACCACCACCACCACTGCCACTGCCACTGCCACTGCCACCACCACCACCACTGCCACTGCCACCACCACTGCCACCACCACTGCCACCACCACCACCACCATTGTGCTGCAGCCTAGCACCACCTCTCTTGTGCTGCTGCAGCCTGCCACCATGCAGCCTACAGCTGCTGCAGAGCTGCAGCCTGTCTCCACCACCATTGTCACAGCACCACAGCCCAACTCCTCCATTGTGATGTCACTGCAGCAGCCTACCACCACTATTGTGCCACAGCCTACCACCACCCCCACTGCTAGCATCGCACCACAGCCCAACGTCTCTGTCATGCCACAGAAGCCTACTGCCACCATCATCACCGTTGCACCACAGCCCAACAACTCCTCCATCATGCCACTGCAGCCTACCACCATCATTGCACTGCAGCCTTCCACCACCGCCACCACCACCACCGCCATCAATCCAGCACTCAGCTGGAGGGACCTTGTGAGAGCCACCTTGGCAAATGATGGAGCCACAACAACATTGGACAAGATCATGGCCTCAGCTGACCCAGGAAAGCTGGCACAAACAAAAGACCCCAAGTGTCTGATCTGCAAGGCCCTGAGGAGCTTGGGCGCGACCAGCAGCCATACAAGGGACTGTACCACATGGACACTACTACCTTCATCCCACCACCAAGCTCCATCTCCTTGTGGTCAACTCCAAAGAGTTCAAGAGCAACAGGAGCAGAACCAAAATGGCGCTGAAGAACATCAACGTGCTCATGCAGCTCTGCATGGAGAACCTTGACAAAGAGAGGTTGGTTGAATACTTCCTTGCCACCTTAAACAATTGCAACTTCTGGGCCCAAGCGACTGACTGACTCCAGGACGTGCTGCACTACCTGGCTAAAAATTGCCAAGTTGTGGTCAACAACTTGGGGAGCTGGCTCAGTGGCCTGCCCAACTGGCTCAGCAATGTGATTTTTGGCATTATGAGCATGTTGAACTAGGCAGAGGCATGCTGCTGCTGCTGCTGCTGCTGCTGGACATCATGTACCCACACCAGCTGTGCACCCCCCCCACACACAAACAATAAATTCTGTGATTACACCGGGGCTGTTAGGATACACCCCACCCACATGCATGATGAAATCATACTGGTGCTGGTTACCAGGCAGTGTTTCCAGTTTCTTCACCTCCAGCCACATACACTCAGCCTCCATCTTGTGGCAGAGTCAAACTCAGCCACGCCTCAGGGTGTGGCATTATTGCACACCTTGGGAAAACCCTGAGGGAAATGGCATTTCCCTGTGATTCCCTGCTGGAGATAACTCTCCTATATTATCTGTATCCAAGGGGGAAATAAAGGACTTCTTTCACCATGACAAAGTGAGGACCCCCTGAGGCCCATCTACTTGAGACCCAGCTGGTCTAATTCCCCTACACTCCTACATTTGGCGACAATGGCAGGATCATCTTCATATTAGATGATCCAGTATAATGGGGAACCCCACTGAATCAAGCATGATGAGCTTGACCTCAGCTCTGAGCACAAGTTTGTCCACCTCAAGGTTGACCAAGATGTCTATGAAGACATCTAGTCAGGTACCTACGCCTACAGTCCTGCCTCTCAGTGAGGCGCTGCCTGGGGCAGCTCAGCTGGTCTCAGAGAAGACTGACAGGAGCAGTGATGATCTTGTGGAAATCAAGAAGGTGATGGTGAAGTTACTAGCATCTGTAATGGCCATTGATGAAAGAGTCCATGCTGTTGAAGGGGGCTCAGAGAAGAGACTTTCTCTGATTGATGACAGCAACAAAGCCCCAAAGACACCCTCAAGACAACCTGTTGAGACCAACATGACCTTGAGTTGGAAGCTGTGGAATCAATGGATGGTTGGAGCTACACTGTGAGCGCCACTGAGCAGGAGGCTGGAGAGTCTCCTGCAACCACCTCAGGAGACAAGGTGGGCAGTGGTCAATGTCAATGACCTGTCCACGTTCAAGGGTGAGTTGAGTGAAGATGTTATCTCATTCCTTGATGAGATGGAGGAAGCTGCTAGCCAGGGGGGATGGTCTGATGAAGAGTTAGTCTGGAGGATGGCCAACCAGCTCAAGGAGGCTGAGGCAATACGCCAATGGGTACACATGGGCCTGAAGGCCAGAGTTTCCCTGAAGTGGACAGTGCTATGAGAGTGGCTAGTCCAGGCATATGGCTGCAAGAAACTGGACTGCTACTACACGTATGACCAGTTGGCTTGGATCCAACAAGTGAAGTTGGAGTTGGTCATGATCTATCAGTTGTGATTTGAGGAGAAGCTATGGGCTACAATGCCAGACACACCAGCAACGTTCCAGGTGAGCCATTTTGTGAATGGGCTCATCCCAGAGCTTCACAAGCGAGTCAGGGGTGCCATGTACCCCAACCTCGCCACAGCTGTCAAGGCTGCTGCCAAGGAAGAGGCAAAACAAGAGCTCATCTTGGAGAAGGATTCAGGATCAAGGAGTCTCACAACTCCAAAGCAAGCATTGAACAGGAAGTCAGCATCAAAGTCAGGAGACAAATCAAATGCCAGTTCCCACACCAAGGGGAGAACAGGACCGCAAGGGCCGCCAAAGTCTCCCACCACTTGCTGGACCTGCAGAAAGGAGGGCCACCACCACTCCAAGTGCCCACAAGTCAGAGGAGTGTCCAAGAAGGACAAGTCCTCTAGCAAGAAGGTCAACACAATCCAGGGACACAAGC
>CDFC01061677.1:1682-13943 GCA_000826385.1 Acanthamoeba rhysodes | reverse complement strand
TGTGTGTGTGTGTGTGTGTGTGTGTGTGTGTGTGTGTGTGTGTGTGTGTGTGTGTGTACCTGAGCCCGTCATAGGGGATGGCGCGGGTAAGGACCTCCCAGAGGATGACGCCGAAGCTGTACACGTCGGTGAGCACGTAGTTGACATCGACGTCGGCTGAGTCGTCGAGAATCTCCGGCGCGGTCCAGTGAATGCTGCCCACCTGTGCCCCGCTGCGCTTCTTCATCTCCGCGCGGAACTTGGTGAGGCCGAAGTCGCTCACCTTGACGTTCCACTTGTTGTCGAGCAGCAGGTTCATCGACTTGAGGTCGCGGTGCACGATGCCCGACGAGTGCAGGAAGTGCATGCCCTTGGCCGTCTGGTAGGCCATCTTGGCCTTGAGCACGAACGGCAGCACCGGGATCAAGTCATTGTGCAGCAGCTGACCACCAAAAAAAAAGAAAAGAAAAGGAAGGTCAGACAGCATTTAGGCGCTTGATACGGGGTGGAGGGAACGCACATCGAACAGGGAACCAAGCGTCATGTACTCCATCACGATGCACAGATGAGGGAGCGATGTCGATGCGCCCATAAACAACACTACGTTGGGGTGTCGCAAGGCCGTCATGATGCGCACCTGCAGGCCACACAGAAAGCAGTGAGTACTCACGCGCCAAGAAGCTCTGCGAAGAGTGACTGGCGTAGTACCTCCTCCCGAAAGCCACGCTCCATGTCTTTCGTGATGTTCTGGGCTGCGATCGTCTTCACAGCAACCTCGGTGCCGCGCCACTTGGCCTTCATCACAATGCCATAGCTGGAATCCATGACACACAACACGACACACGACAGACAAGGTCAGGGCAAACAGGAGCCTGGTATGTAGGAAGTGTGCGCACCCGCCGACGCCAAGCTGCTCGGCCATCTCGAGCTCCTCGAAGTCCATCTCCCACTCGTTGTGGATCTTTCGCCGCGACATGCGGACCGCCAGCAAGGTGAGGCACACGAGAAGCAGGAGCAGGATCGCCACGACGGGCACGACGGTGCCGAGCACGGCGCCCAGGACCGTGGCTGTCGAGTCCGAGCCGGAGTCGCTGACGACCGGCTGCTCACAGTGTTTGCCGGTCCACCCATCCCGACAGATGCACTTGCCGTTGGTACAGTCGCCTTGGTTGTTGCAGAACAGGCCGTTTGCGATGCAACCGTAGACCGAACTCATCGGCTCGCCGCCGCACTTCACCTGACCACCACCACCGCCCAATCCAGTCGGTGGACATGCCACCCGTTTTGCGGTCGACACGCACATGACAAACAAAGGGAGTACCTCGGACAGAAACTGTGCAAGGTCCGCGTCGCCGCGTGTTGCCTGGTTTGGCACAACCACCCAGTTTCTGAAGGAAGCCAGCGCTGTCCCGTGAGCACACGAAGCGACGCACCAAATGGGAGCGGTCTTGCTACGCACCGGACTGCGCTGGCAATGGCCGCAGGCGACTTCTGCGTCCAGTAAACCCAATCGGCGACTGCCTGAGCCTTCAAGCAGTTGGACAGGTTTTTTGCCCTTCTCAAAAAACCCATCGACGAGACAACGAATGAGTCGTTCATCCAAACATAACCATGAATGGTGTTCAGGGAGTGTACCGCATGAAGAGCCTATGCACACCGACCATTGGCCACATGGCAGTGCTCGCGCCTGCAACCAACGATACACGTTCAGTGAATGCACATTAGGCCAAATGGAGAAGGCGAGGCGAACCTCGGGGAGTATGGGTGCTGGCGGCGCCAGTACTGCTGGTGGCGTTGAGCGCGGCAATCACCGAGGCCTGGTCGGCGGTCAGTGTGTTGGCGTTCATGCTGAGCCGACCGATGGCCAAGCCCCGCACCGCTCGGAAGGTGGACAGGTCGCCTATGGCGAAGCTGCCCTCGTTCTTGTTCATAGTCGATCTCTGGGCCGTTATATTGGCCACCACCTTGACACGTTCATTTGACGTATTTGAGAACACCGGGAGCGATTCGACGGTGGCATCCTCTTGGACCTGAGCGTGAATGGAAGACAAGGTGAGGAAGCGAAGGGGCGTGTGCGCACGACGTGTAGTGCGTACCGCCAAGGCGAATTCGCTGTCATGTTCGCGGAGCGCATTTATCCATAAGCGATTGACGGCGGGCCGGTTGTCAAAAACGACGATGATGGCCATGTGAGGCAGAGTGAGGCCCGGATTGAGTGTCGCTATCGCCTTGTCGTCCCAGGACGTGATGTTATTGCGCATGATGTCCGCCATCACTTTGAAGCTGAAAACCAGAGGCTGGGTCACATTGATTGTGGGTACCTGCAAGAGAGTCAAGAGAGCCAACAAATTTAAATGATGTAAATAGTAGTCGTTCTAGAAAGCGCACGTACGTAGTAGGCGGGCACCACGGCAGAGGCGACCAGAGGAATCGAAATGAGATCGGGTGCCCTGGCCAGCTGACTGTTGGTCGGCATCTCAATCGACATTTCAAAGTCGACCACACCTGCGGCGCGCACCAGACGCGAGTCAGCCGGGTACTTCCAGAAGCGCTCAAAGAATAAGAAAAAGAGCACGTAAGCGTCACAGTACCGTTACTGATCTGCTCTAGCGGCAGCGCACGATCGTCGATGGTGTAGATCTTGAGGATGGTGTCGGTGCTCGAGTAGCTGAGCGACCAGTCGGTGTAGATCGGCAGCCCCGCCGAGCCCAGGCCCAGGAGGTAGGCCGTTGGGAGGGCCTGCTCGCCGTTGCACGTCACCTTGCCCATCAGATCGATGAGCTTGCTCCGGTAGGCGAAGGCCAGCGGCATGTAGCCCATGTCCGACACCTCCTCGATCGCTCGGTCGTTGATCTGCGTCCACGCGATGAAGTTGAGCAGCTCCTTGATCGGCGTGCAATCGGCGGTGATGACATGCTGCGACAGCGCCAGGAAGGTGATGAATGGAATCGGCCACGAGTCGTTGCCCGGTCCGTTGTAGAGCGGCGTTTCGAGTTCGCCTGTAGTGCGCCATCCATCAGACAAGATAAACGGCGGCGGCGGCGGTCGTGGTGCGTACCAGCTTCGACGGCGCTGTTAAAGTCGGCCATTGCGCTTTGCACGGAGGCCGTACTGGGCATCACGATGTTGCCGGCGCTATTCTTCATGGCCGCATAGGTCATGGTGTCGGGCACGTCCTCCAACCAGTAGTACGTCATGCTGTACAGTGTGTTCTAGAAACAGAAGGTCTCATGAGACGACGTTGGGGGCCAACACATGTTGTCGGGGTGCTGGGCGCACGTACGCGCACATAGTCGAGCCGAGCAGGATTGTCCTTGGTATAGTTACCGTGGCCAGTGAGGGTGGGCTTCATGTTCTCGAACAGGTTGCCAGCGTCGCTGAGCTCCTGCGCGAACTGCGCGCTGAAGTTGGACAGGGCCTCCTTGAGCAGGAGCACCGTGCCGGCCGTGATGTTCGGGTAGTAGGTGAGCTCGATCGGCGCGTCAGGCAGGTCCGCCCCTTCATTCAACCCTGCTATTCGCTCATCGCTCCAGCTGCATCAATTCAATTCGAATTGAATCAATGATCTGGAGACCAATTGAACATTTCGCTTGTGCATGAGAAAGGAGGTCTCGTACTGCGATATGTTGCCACACCAGATGAGCGCCAGCGTCTCGCCATCCAGCACCTGCGGTGCGAGAGAGGCCCAAAAGTAATAAGTAATAAATAATAATTAACAAAAAGGTAATAACATTAACATAAATAATAAATCCCCCTGTCACGTGATTGGTTTGTAACGCGAACTTGCGTGAAACTCCAACTTGGGTCGCACCACAGCGCGGGGAGAGGTACCAGCCGGGTGTCGTTGAGGGAGGGCAGGTTGTAGACCATGACCAGAGCGGAGCCCACCATGGGCAGGCGGTAGAGGCCAGCCTCCACCATGCCCGCGGTGAACTTGGAGTCCACCATCATGAAGTCTATGAGGCGCTTGCGATACTCTTCGATGGCGTCCATCACCGCCACGCCCTCCCAGTCGATGTCCACCGAGTCTCTGTAGAACGGGTACAAGCGGCTGAGTTGCTCGTAGAACTTGTTGGCGCTGGTGCCCCCCTTGCCATAGATTGTGGTGGCCTCTGCTGCCCGCGGCAGACAGGGGCAGACAAGGAGACAACAACAACAGATTCAGTGTGGTCCATGCGTGCAAGAAACAATGAACAGCTGCAGCAGAGAGAGAGAGAGGCCGCACTCACCGGCGCCGAGCGAACACAGAGCAATCAGAACTCCAAACCAGACCTGTAGTTTGCGGCCGAGCGTCATGTGGCTCTCACCTTGAGCCTTGGTGTTGCCTGCCCCTTCTGCCAGCCGAGCCCCAAGAGAGCAGCCGGGCTGTTCGTTGCTCGCATTCCATTCCTTTCGGGGTGTTGCAACGACACGGGTGCTCTGTCATCGGGCATGTGTGCGGGCCAAAATAGACCGTCTCATGCAATCAACCAATGCGCAACGGCCAATCAACGCCGAACGTTGCTCTGCGACTCTGGTGTCTGCACTACGGTGAGTTCGGGCCAGGCATTTACTCGCTTCGTGTCGCGTTCTCGTTCTTCCACACATACTTGCAACCTCACCCAACTGTCAACTGTACCTTACATATACATATTCGCGTTCAGCGTCGACGATGATGATGGGCACTCACCGCTCGTCAACCGTGCCTCTGTGCCTGCTGGTGCTGGTCGCACTCGTGGCCACCGGTGCTTCCGCTTTCGGCCCCCTCGCCTTCACGGGCCAGGGCGTCATCCAGGGTAAGTGGGCCAACCAGGTCCAGCAGTTCCTGGGCGTCCCCTTCGCCGCGCCGCCCGTGGGCGCCCTGCGCTTCAAGCCGCCCGTGAGGCCCGATTCGTGGAACGGCGTCCGCATCGCGACCGCGTTCGGCCCCAACTGCCCTCAAAACGGCCTGGCCGGCGTTCAGCCGCTGCCCAACCAAAGCGAGGACTGCCTCTACCTCAACATTTGGGTACCCCTATCGCCCTTTTTATTCGTTCGCTGAGCGAACATGTTTCATTCATGGCTTGGTCGACAAAAATGTTTGACAATATGTTCTCCGTGATTGGTTGATCACAAACATTACCCGATCTGCCCCGATAGGCTCCTCTGCTGGCCAACCCCGGCAGCAACCTGCCCGTGATGGTGTTCCTCCACGGCGGCGGCTACCAGACCGGCTCCGGCGCGCAGCCTGTGACCGACGGCTCGGTGCTCGCGGCCACCACCAACTCGATCATCGTCACGGTCAACTACCGTCTGGGCCTCTTGGGCATGCTCGCCCACCCGGCGTTCCTCGAAGAGACCGGCACCTTCGGCAACTACAACGTCATGGATCAGGTCCAGGCCCTGCGCTGGGTTCAGGAAAACATTGGGTTCGTTCTCATTCTCTGTTGCCAGTTCGGACCTAAAACTGTGTGGAACCCATTCCTTTTCTAATCTGCCGCTGCGCCCCAGGTTCTTCGGTGGTAACCCGTCGGCGGTCACCCTGGCCGGCCAGTCGGTGGGCGGCATCAGCGTGGCGATCCACTTGGTCTCGCCCCAGTCGCGCGGCCTCTTCCAGCAAGCCATCATCGAGAGCGCGGTGACCAGCAGCCTCACCAACCAGAGCTACGTCGGAGCTCAGGGCAACGCCCTCGTCGCCGCACTCAACTGCAGCACCTCCTCCAACGCTGCCATCCGCGCCGTACGCCACCCCTTCGTTCTTCGTTCTTTGTTCATCTGCCTATTTAGCTCCTCACGTATCTCACGTGCTCTGGGCCACCAGTGTCTCCGAGCCGCCAGCCCGGCCACCCTCCTGAACCTCCAGAGGACTGTCCAACCCGCTCCGGCCAGGCCCTCGGTCGACGGCATCGTCATCCCCGACCAGCCCCTCGCCCTGCTTCAGAAGGGTTACTTCGCCCGCGTGCCCGTACGCAATCGGACCTATAATTCGAGCCAATCTGGTGATTGATCACTAACCACCGCTACTCTGTATATGCGGACCAATCTCAGGTGCTGGCTGGCAACAACCAGAACGAGTCCACTGTGTTCCGTGCGAACGGTCTGTCTTACTTCAACGGCGTTTACCCCATCAACCAGACGTACTTCAACCAGTTCATCAGCAATGCGGCCCAATTCGGCCCCAACTTCACGTCGGTGGTCAACCAGCTCTACCCGGCGTCGTCCTACCCGACCGTCTTCGCCCGCCTGGCCGCCATCGAGGGCGACCGTGACTACACGTGCCAGGTGCGCCACTACCTCGACCTTATGAACGAGGCCGGCGCTTCGGACCTCTACCTCTACGAGCTCCGCCGCGCTCTGCCCTACACCAACCCGCAGACCTTCCTGGGCTCGTTCCACTCGACCGACGTACGTTGCCTCTTATCCACCACGATGCGAACTGTGGCTCACAAAACTGGACACCCGCCCACAACCACACTCGCACGTCCACGTCACAGTTGAACTACATTTTCGGCACTTCGTGCATCAGCGACTTCTGGCCCTACGGCCCGCCCACCTGCCTCACTGGCACCGCCCCGCAGTTCTGGACGGCGGGCAGCATCGACTACCAGCTCTCGCGCCAGGTCATGACCTTGTGGGGCAACTTCCTCTGGTACGCCGACACTAGTTCACTCACCAGCGTGAGCCCACCACTGGCAAACTAAACCATTCTTACGCATCGCACACGCACGCAGGAACGGCAATCCCGGTGCGTTCTGGCCCACCTACGACACGACGACCAAGGCCGTGCAGGTGATCAACGTCCACCCGTTCCTGCACGTCGAGTACAACTTGGCCTCGGCCCAGTGCGCCTACTGGGACAACTTGGTCGTGTTCTGCGGCGACGGCATCTGCAACAACGGAGAGAACCGCGTGTCGTGCCCGAGCGACTGCAACACCTGCCCGTGAAGAGCTTTCCCGCAGCAGTTGGTTCTCATGGATCTCAGCTGCTCCGCGACTGTAGTACACGTCAACTTAAGTTAATATATTCCATGTAGAGGAAAGGAAGAAGATGACGGAGAGCGCTCAGCTTGCCTCTTACAAATAGGTGCGTTTACAGTTGTTCGTCATCAACGCTTGGCCCGAAGTTGACGCTGTCGAGACCGGCGCTACTCCGGCGTCGCTGCCACCAGGCTACCACAAGCGCTGCGACGATCACGGCCACCACGAGCAGCACCGCCACGGGTACCACCACTGACACGGCCACAATCAACGCCAGGTCTGAGTCTCCACCTCCTCCACCTTCTTTGTCCTTGCCCCCCACGAGCAGCCCCAAATCTGTTCCCATCGCCAGTCAGCATGTCACCAAGGCCGAATGTGCCTCTCGTGCGTGTGCGTTTGCATGTGCGTATGTCTTGCTGCCGCTTGAGAGAAGCGTACCGGGATCGTAATATAGTGACGAAGCGAAGTAGGGGAACTCGAGTGTCAACGACGAGTCGGTAGCGTTGGCCCAAAATTGTACCGCCACCGTCTGGTTGCCGCCATCGACGTAGGCAAAGTCCACCAGCCGCACGACTGTGGTAACGTTGGTCGACGTGCCGCCCTGGCCCAGCAGCTCGAGCGTGGTCATGTTGGCCTGCGGAGTACCGGGGCGCATCACCACCTCGCTGAACGGCGGGTTCAGGGCCAGCTTGACCCTCAGCCTGCTGCCGTCGTCGCGCCACGGCCAGCCAGTCACCGACAGCGACAGCTTGGCCAGAGATTGGTCGATCGTGAAGGTGTATCCTCTGCCGCCGCCACCGCTGCCGGCGGTCGCGTTCGCCGAGCCGTTAGTCGCGGGCGGCGCGTAAACGACTGAAGTGTTGCGGTCGAACAGCAGGAGCTCCATTTCGAGACTCCCTGAAGATGCCGATGCCGATGACGCGAACAGGCCCGAGGTGAAGCGGAATGCTTGGAATGCAACTCCGGCGTCATCGTTAACCACCCACCGCCCTGGCGAGAAGGAAGATCCCATGAGAGAGAAAGAGAGAAGAGACAGGACGTTAGCCCCAGACACATTGCGCAAAGCACCACTTTTCGGGGTTATAACCGCGTACCTGAGCTCTGAATGTCGCTCGCTCGCACGACTGTCTGATCGAAGCCGTCGATTTCTTGCACGTTGCCGACCGAGAACGCCACCTGACTCTCTGCCGAGCTTTCGCCTTCGCAAAGCAGATAATGCGTGGTGAGAACCAACAACATTCCAGCCCCACTTTCACATTGCCCAGTACCGGAGGGGGCTAGGCTGAACACTGGGGCGGTGGCGTTGACTGTCAGCTCGATCGGTATGAGGGACGACTGATTGGAGACGATGACCGGCGCCGCGGGCGGCGTCAGCGGGGCGCCCAGTACAGCCACTGCCAAGTCCTTGGCGCCCACCAGATAGAACGAGACCGCGGGCATCAACTCCACCGTGTCACCCACGTTCAAGAAGCGGTTGCACTGAGGATATCCTGTGGCAGACACACCCACATTTTAGCTCCTGTGTCAGCGGACAGCCTTTTTAGCCCCTATGGTGGTGGGTACCGGGGCCGATGTCGCACGACTCGTAGCTCTCGGTGGACGAGTTGAGATTGATGGTCAGCGATGCGGAGAGAGGCGCGGAGGCGCGGGCAATGGCGACAGCTTGCTGCTGCGTGCCGGCCGGAATGACGAGTGCGGTCTCCTCGAACTCGATCACAGGCAGCGGTATGACACAATCCGAAGAACCTGATGAACCGGGTGCAAGGCTTAGCGAGATACGCGCGAAGTGGACTGCTTGTCTGTACCAATATAGGGCTCGGCCAGCGTGATGCTGGACGGTATCGAGCACTCAAACGCGGTTCCGGGCCTTGCATAGGCGAGCTCGATTGTGCTGCCTTCGTCAAGGTTGAAATCTGTGTTGGTGGATACAGAACTGTTACTTCGGTAACATGCATGTGGCGTCACAAGTGAGGAAGGCGCGCACCTAGGCCGATACTGGTGAGATTCAGCCGGCCCTGGAATACTAGAGAGCTGTCGCCGCTTGACGTTACGCTGTACGCCCCTTTGAGTGTGGAAATGCTGGGTCAGCATGCTGATGTGGTGCATGTATGACCACCACTTACCTCCGCTCTCGATGTTTACCGTGTCCGCAGCCGTCAATTGAGACCCGTAGGCGAAGATGCCTTCAGACACGACCCCACACACACACGGGATATCAGATGATGTTTATCATCACCGCCCGATTGCATTGAGTTTGTTGTACCAGCCGCCGCGGCGTCGATTCCAAGCGGTCCGTTGAAGTTCATAGCGCCGTTCTCCAGCTTTATGCCAGTACCGTCTGACGTGTACGCGACGTGGGGGACTTGGTTAGACTCTCTCTCATCCTGCAAGACGACAACATCTTTGCCAACATGTTTGCCGATCTTACCCGACTGTATATCCACCTTGGCGTTGCTCTCCCACGAGCTTCCGGTCTCGTTAAGATAGACGGCTGCGTTTGCTGGAAGGGCCAGGGATCCTGGTTAGGGCTTGCCTTAACGGGAGATTGTGGTGACCGGTGGCGTAGGAGAACTGTGGGACGTACAGGGTCCCTGTGTGTGCAGCACCAGGGGGCCATTGGCCACGACGTGGCCGCCCAAGCCGAGTTGCATGGCGTTGCCGGCCATCGGTGAGTCGCCTAGAGACGCAGGGACGAAGAGGTCAGACCTATCACTGCAAGCAGCCCGCGCCTGCGCGTACCTAGGGTGCCCGAGAACACTGTGACTGTGCTTTGGGTGGTCAACGTGGTTATCCACGATGTCGCGATGACGTGGATCCCGACGCCTGCGCCACAGTTGAGTCAGCCTCTTACTCTTTTGTAACGCGAAGCGTATTCGTTCACCGGACCGGCTGCACGTACGGTCACCGTGGGTGGTCGAGTTGACAACGACGTTGTCCAGGGTGACGTTCTTTCGAACCTCGACGCCACCCATCAAGGTGACGTTTTGCAGCAGCGCCTTCTCGACGAGCAGCTGCAGCGGCTGCGCCGCCGAGAAGACGACAGCCTCCGGCGGTCCCACACCCCTGCAAAAGAACGAAAGCGAAACAATTTTTAAAACACACACGAAAACGAAAACGAAAACGAAACAAACCTGATGGTGAGGGAAACGCTGGCGGACTCGATGGTGTTGCTCGCAAACGAGTAGACGCCCGGGTGGACCTCGAGCACGTCCCCATCAATCGCCGAGATGATCGCTTGCGAAAAGAGGTAGCAGGGTATTATCACTCCCCCGGTGCAGTTTGGGTACACGTTGTAGATTCCGGCCGCCCCCACCGACCCTTTTTTTGATGACATCAAAAGTGAGAAACGAGACGTGTCACGTCTCTCCTTCGCGCTTCTAGAATTCTCAAGGGAGGGGGGGGTTTGTACCACAACTCAAGTAAATCAAGAGGAAGGCAACCAGCAGCCTTCGCATGGTCTGTCACCAAGAATTATAAAGTTTAGGTTGGTGTACTGGCCTAGGGTCAACGTGGTTCTTTGTCTTTTTCAAATAATAAGGAGGCCTTTTGTTTATTGGCTGATTGATAAAACTGAAAAAGGGCCACACGGCTATCGGTGGCCGGAAGGAAAGGCTGGAGAGGTTGTGGTGTAGGGGGGAAGAGAAGAAAGAGTTCGCAGCTTTACGGGCACTGGGGGAGGTGGACCTCGCCGCTGCCGACGCCGGTCAGTGTGCGCGCGGCCACGTTGCCGTTGATCTGCGCGTTGGCGAGAGACACGTCGGCCACCGGCGCCAGCAGGTTGCCCTGGAAGTTGAAGCTGCTCACGCTCACGCTCGTCGCCGAGCACACGTTCCACGTGATGCGCCCGTTGGCCACGCCTCCGATGTCCACATCGAACCCGGAGAACTCGACGTCGTTGTCGCCGACCACGTTGACGACGACCTGCTCGACGGCCGAGGCATCGTCGAAGGCGAAGCGGATCCACGAGGCGGCAGCAAGCTGCGCGGTGGTGATGGTGAAGGTCTGTGAGGCGCTGTCGGAGCCGGCGAAGGTGAGGCGGTTGCCAGCGCCCACTGTAGCGGCGGTGCCCTCAACGCTGCAGAGCGAGCTGGAGGCCGAGGCAAGGTCAGAAGCGACGGCGGCCAAGTCGAGGCCGGTGAGCGCGGTGATGTCGCCAGCGATGGCCTGGCCGTTGCGGAACGACACGCCAGTCACGGTGGTAGTGTCGGCGGTAACAAGGTTGCCGCACTGGATCTCGCCGGCGATATCAACGTCGGCGCCCGAGGCGACGAGAGTGGCCTGGTTGGCGGCGTCGCCGCTGCAGGTGAGCCTGGTGCCGAAGCCGAAGCTGCGCGCGAACACGCTGCCGTCGACGGCCACCTTGCCCCACACGTCGCCGTTGGTCATGTTGAACGCAAACTCCTTCTCGGCGTTGCCAGAGAGGAACACGTTGTATGCCGCCGCGCCGCCGAAGAACGACGGCGGGCACGAGGGCGACGGAGCGACCGAAGGCTGGGGAGTCGACACGATGGGGGGCGAGGGCGAGGCCGAAGGAGAGGCCGACGCGGAGGGCGAGGGCGAGCTCGACGGGGACGACGATGTGGAAGGCGAGGGCGAGGCGGAAGCCGACGGGGAAGCCGAAGCCGAGGGCGAGGCAGAGGTGGAAGGCGAGGGCGAAGCTGACGACGAGGGAGAAGGCGAGGCCGAGGCGGAAGCCGACGGGGAAGCCGAAGCCGAGGGCGACGCGGAGGTGGAAGGCGAGGGCGAAGGCGACGCAGAGGTAGAAGGTGAAGCCGAGGGCGACGCTGAGGTGGAGGGCGAAGCCGAGGCAGACGGCGAAGCAGAGGGCGAGGGCGAGGGCGAAGGCACGGGAGTGGGGCACTCGGGCACATGCACCTCACCGCCGCCGCTGCCGCTCATGGTCTGCGCGACCACATTGCCCACGATCTGGCCGTTCTCGACAATGAGCGACGAGTTGAAGGCCAGCAGGTTGCCCTCGAGACCAAAGCCGCGCACGACAACCTGCTCGGCAGAGCACACCACATAGGTGATGTAGGCGCCGGGCACGCCGCCGTTGTTGATTCCGAAGTTGGTGAAGGTGACGTTGTTGTCGCTACCGACGATGGTCACCACGACGCTCTCCACGGCCGAGGCGTTGGCGAAGCTGAAGGTGGCCGACGAGGCCACGTTGATGTCCGACGCGTTGACGGTGAAGGCCTGCGTGGCGTTGGCCGAGCCAGCGAACGAGATCTCCCTCCACGGCGACACCGTGGCCGGCACGCCGCCAGCGGCGCACAGGGCGTTGGCCGTGGCGTTGAGCTGCTCGGCCTCAGCGGTGAAGTTGACGCCCGTGATGTTCTGCACGCT
>CDFC01061662.1:174275-233627 GCA_000826385.1 Acanthamoeba rhysodes | reverse complement strand
GTGTGTGTGTGTGTGTGTGTGTGTGTGTGTGTGTGTGAGAGAGAGAGAGAGAGAGAGAGAGACAAAGATTAACACTTCACTTGCAACAGGGGCATGCGGTGCAACGAGTGGAAAGCAGTAGCGTGGCTGGAATTCAGACACCGACAGCCGCAGCCTTCGCTCTGTCCATCACTGATGAGGTACGAACACCGGTGCACCTCCTCACGGTCCTGTTGCGCGTATGCCTAACCTGGTGTGATTTCTCGTGATGTGCGCAGCTGTTGCAGGAGATTGCGCAAGGCATCAAGCAGCAGAAATTGGACTCAGTCATCGGAACCCTCATCACCAAACGCTCTCGGTCCACACCACCACTCGAGCGAAGACACTAAGAGCTGGTGTGTGACCCTGGTGGTGGGGTTGCTGTACAACAAGAAAGGACAACAAGAAAGATGCTGATGTTCGCCAAGTCCCACGCGCGTGAGCTTAGGCACACGGCAACACAGTCGGAGACCGGCTGTGGTGGGGCAAGAGATGGATGCTGGAAGCAGTCTCTATGGATAGCTCTTCAGCTCAGTTGTTGCTTTACAAATGAACCTTATTCCTCCATTTCTGTACACTCGATTGTAGATAGCCACAGGACCTGCCGACGTTGGTTGTGTGAGTGGCGGGAGCGTGTTGGGAAGCAGTCGTACCTTGCTCCGTTTCGCCCTCTCCGCACGGCCATAGCTCCAATTCCCTGAGACACGTGCCAGCACACAACCACACCCTGCAAACACACTGCCACACGAACCCACGCACATAAGTTGAGGTATGTTCAAAGGGGGGAGGGGAGACGGTTGTCTCATTGTCGACGCTCGAGCGATGTGGGTGGGCCGGAAGCCGACGCGGTCCGTTGTCGCCTGGCTGGCGTCGTGGTGGCCGTCGGCGCCGCGCGCCTCCCCGGGGAAGCGGCCGCCGTCGTGGTGGTCGCGGCAGTCGTGTGCCCTCGGCTGCCCAGCCTGGGCGGGCTCGCCGCCTGTGGGCCACGACGCTGCGGTGGAGAGGCCGAAGAGAAGGGCGACAGCGGTGGCGGGCCGAGGAGTACGGTGAAGGAGATGGGCTGGCCCATGGCGCCCGCCACCTCCTCCGGGTGGAACCAGTGGAACACGCACAGGGCACCGCGCGTGCGGGCCGGGCCGAGGGCCGCCTGGAGGTTGAAGCCCGATCCGGCCTCGTCGAACAGTCCGGGGCCCGAGCCCAGGTAGGCCGCCTGCACCGGGTGCATGCGGGTCTGGATGTAGCGACGCACGTCGCCCAGCACCTCGTGCAGCTGTCGCTCACGCCGGCGGCACTTCGCGTCGTTGTCGGAGCTGTTGTCCTTGATGTCGACGGCGGGTTGCTGGTGTTCGCCATGAGGGTACATGTAGTTGTAGGTCATCATGGCGCCCTGGGCCTCGCGGTCGTCGGAGAAGACCCGCCAGAAGTCCTTGACCGACTGCACCTGATCGAGGTGCTGGTCGGCCTGGCCCCACCACGCCGCGGCGGCGGCCTGGTCTTCCGTGGGGTCGGCGGCGTGGTGGCGGTGGATGCAGCGGAGCTCGTTCAGGTTGACGAGCCCCCGGGGAGCGGAGCTGTGGGGCAGGGGGAGGTCCTCCTCGCTCCCCTCGCTCCCATCGTCGAAGACGATCACCATGTTGTCGCTGGCCAGTTCCATTTCCGACCCGATCTGGTGTTCTCCATGTTGGACGTCCTCCTGGCTCCTGGGACGAGCACCCGACGGGTGGAACGAAGTAGCGTTGGGGTTCATTCGGAGGTGGATGACGAACGAGTGGCCATCAATCTCCCCTAGGCGTTTGATGTTGCGTTTCGCGCCAAAAGTCCTAACGGTAAATTGAGCTGAATCATCGGAATTTCGACCCGCCACGTCACGAGAAATAGATCGAGAAAAGCCAACATTTTATTCAATCAAATCGATTGCAGTTCAGCTTTTCCATCAATCCACCTCGACAGGGATGGACGTGAGTGCTACATTTAGAGAAATAGTGCGAGAAAAGCGAAGCCTTCATTCGCTCAAGACGCCCAAAGATGAGATTCTGCCGCGTGCCCAGATCAAGTCGCCCTTCCTCGTCGAGGCCCTCGCCATCGTACGCGTCATGCCCTTCTCTCTCCTCTTCTTGGTTCTTCTTGCCTTGCTTCGTCTTCAGGTGCAGCCGCCACTTATCACCACAGTGTTGGGCTCGGTAACAGGCCAAGGGCGTGAAGCGCATGCGGCGCTACTTGCTGGACCACGCCAGTGACTACATCGACGCCCACCGCCACTTTGCCAACAAGCGGGCCAGGATGACCGACCAGGAGCGCGACGAGATCGATGAGGTCCGCACACGCTCACCCTCGCGCCCTGTCCACAACCACACAAACACGCCAGCGCCAGTGCGTGCATTTGCTCACCATCACTCGCACTATACGCAGGAGATGAACATATGCATGCGAGAGTGCTGTAAAAAGATAGATAAGCTCAAGCTTGAACTGGGTACGTCGTGCAATGTCCGGCGGCACGAGCAGGAGAGGCGGTGTTCAAGGTGTACTGATCGTGATGCACCACAGACACGAGCAACGACTATCAGACACTGGGCGAGAACGCGCGGGAACATCTGAGCGGAGTCGTGATGGATCTCTACAAGCGTCTGGAAGACCTCAGCCGGCTTCACGCACAGCACAAGTACAGGCATCCCCATTCCACTTTGCTGCACGGCTATGGCTGCGCGTGCGAGTTCGGCCGATTGACTGTCGCTGGGTTGCTTAACCACACATAGGGGCTTGCGGATGCAGCATCAACTCGAGGAGCGACATTCCTATTACAAGCGAGTGGTGCCCATGCGTGAGAAGACCCCGCTCAAGGGCGCCGGTGTTGGCGGGAGAGAGAGCGGAGCCGAAGACGCAACAGGTTCGTGTCGCGCCTGCGATCAGCGCCCTGGGCGCTTCACAAGGCGGATGGTCTCACTCGTACACGCAGATGGGCTGCTACAAGAGGAGGAAGGCGACGACGAGGAACTGGACCTGACGGAAAGCGAGCGCAATATGCTCAAGCAAGAGAACACCACGCTACAACACAACTTCGAGACGCTGGTCGACAAAACGCGAGAGATCGAAAAGCAGGTGATCGAGATCTCACACCTACAGACCCTGTTCGCCAACAAGGTCTCCCAGCAGAAGGTGGTTCCCCCATCCCCGTTGTGCATGTTGCATGTGTAGTGCGCGCGTACGTGTGCGTGTGTGCGCGTCCTGCGTGTCGGAATGCGGAACGCGATGGTGTGTCTTGCTGACCACGTGGCGATGCGCTAGGAAGCGATTGAAGACATCCACAAGAAGGCGATCGAGAGCGTGGATTCAGTGCAGCGAGGCAACGAGTACCTGCAGAGCGCAAGCAAAAGCGGGCGAGACTTTCGAGTCTTCATTCTCATCTTCCTCCTCGTCTGTTCCTTCTCCCTGCTCTTTCTTCACTGGTACGACTGAAGCGTCGAACTCAACAACAACAATAATAATAGAATTAATTTTCTCAGCCATTAATTTCATTAATTATAGGAATAATAATGATTTATTATTTTTAATATTTTTATTTTTTCGAGCTCGGCGTGGTGATCCTCATTCTCGCGATGCGAGGGAAGGTGGAGGTGCGGGTGCATGACCCCTCCGAGATGGAGGCCAAAGAGACCACCCGCCTCCTGCACCGCGCCCGAACCTCGAGCGAATTTACGGATGATTTTGATTTTAATCACGCCCACCACCGCCATCGAGCGAAAAAAGAGGTGGCCGTCGAAGACCTCTATCCCACCCCGCCCTCTCGACAAACGTGGACCGCCCGCGATTTTGGAGCCATCTGGGTACGCCCCCAGATCATCCCCTGCATTTTGTTTTTTTCCTGATTTTATTTTATTTTATTTTATTTTATTTGATTTTTAATTTTATTTCCACACTTCTCATCTTGGCCAACGTCGACAGCTGAGCTTGTCGGTGAACGTGTCGACCTATCTGTTCGGCTCTTCGCTGCTCGCCGTGGGGCTCAACTGGTGGCACGCCACCCTGGCCGGTACGCACACTGTGGTCTCTAGCTTGACGTACGCGTGCCGTGCGCTGGCTGTCGAGCCATGACTCACCTCCTGCTGCCTGGGCTGCGGTGTGTGCGGTGTGTGCGTGAATGTAGTGTTTCTGGGTAACTTGATGGTGCTCGCTCCGCTGCTGCTCAATGGCTATGCGGGGACCAAGTACGGCATCGCATTTCCTGTCTTCCTTCGCAGCTCATTCGGTCGGCGTGGTGCCGTCGTGGCCGCTCTTTCTCGTGGCATTGTCGCCATCGGTGCTTCCCACTTTTCTTCTCTTGTTTGCGGTGAGCGTGCTGTGTGTGCAGTGCGCTAATGATTGCTTCGTGTGTGCGCAGGGTGGTTTGCCTTCAATGTGTGGCTGGGCGCGCAGGCGATCCATTCGATCCTCCTCGCGCTGCTGCCGTTCCTCAAGAGCATCGACTTTTCGCTGGGCACGTGGATGGGCCTGAGCCTCCTCCAGCTCGTCTCCTTCGTCGCCTTCCTTGCCGTGCACATGCTCTTCGTCTACAAGGGCATCGAGAGCATGAAGGTGTTCGAGGTCGTCACCGCGCCGCTCCTCGGCGTGTCGGCCCTCGCCCTCCTCGTCTGGGCGTGGACCGCCACCGGCTCCCTGAGCGCCATGCTCGACGTCACCAACCAATTCGAAAACAGTCCCGACAGTACTCTACACCCGCTTAGGTCGCCCTCCGACATGTGCCGTAGCGTGCTAACCACTCGCACCGCCGCACACGTACTGTAGGCGAGGAGGAGAGCGCGATCGGTTGGCTTTTCCGCGCGTTCTTGCCCGGCCTGACGGCCATGGTGGGCGCCTGGTCGACCATGGCACTTAACATTTTGGTACGTCATTCTGCCCTACGCCCCACTTTTTCGTGTCGTTTCACCTCGGCCTCACACATCGCAACACAATTTCACAACCCAGGACTTCACCCGTTTCGCCAAATCACAGAAAGGTACCCGCTTCTCGCAAGACCTCAGCCCAGCCCTAACTAACATTTCATTTATTCTCCTCCCCTCGCGCCTTACAGCCCAAATCGTTGGGCAGTCGCTGGGTCTGCCCATTCCCACTACGCTGTTTGCCTTCATCGGTACCTCATCTCTCTCGCTGCAGAGCCGGCTCAGCGCTCAACCTGGCATTGATGCGTGGGTCGTGTGCGGCACTGCGTGTGGTGTGCAAAAAGGTATCGCGGTGACGGGAGCGACGGCGATGCTCTACGGGAAGCCGCTGTGGCAGCCATCGGAGCTGTTCGACCACTTCCCCACGGTGTGGCGCGTCGTGGCCAATCTGGTGATGGTCTTCTCGGTGCTGGCCATGAACATCACGGCCAACCTCGTCTCGCCCGCCAACGACTTCTCCAACATCAACCCCGACCTGATCAACTTCAAGATGGGCGGCTACATCACCGGCGTCGCCGGCCTGCTCATCTTCCCGTGGAAACTCTTCTCCGACGCCAACGACTTCATCTTCATCTGGCTCATCGGCTACTCTGCCGTGCTGGGCGCCATCGCGGGGGTACGTGCCCAGTTAGTCACACATTTCAGCCCAGAAAATAACTGTGCGCCGTGTGTTGTGAGTAGGTAATGCTATGCGACTTCCATATTCTCAAGCGCCGCGAACTCATTGTGGAAGAACTCTACTATGACCCAGCCAAGGTACGAGCGCCGAATACGCGAGAGCGGCTCGTCGACAGCTCGAACTAATTGCTTCGCCGGCACCCACAGGGCGGTGACGAAAACCTGAGCAACATCGAGACGCGCGGCCCAACGGAGCCCAGCCACCCCGACAACGTTCACGACAGCGGCAGCGACACGTCATCGCCCAACCGCCGCTACGGCGCCATCACCGCCAGCGGTGAGGCCAACAACGAAGCAGACGAGGAGCGCGACTCGGTGGTGCCCGGCGTAGGCATCTACGAGTACTGGCGCGGGTGGAACGTCAAGGCCGGGGTGGCCGTGGCGCTGGGCCTTCTGCCCTGCCTGCCGGGCTTCCTCGTGGTCGTCGACCTACTGCCCGCGCCCGACCCCGACACCGCATCGCCCGCACTGCGCCTGATCGTGGGCCTGTACCACTACGCGTGGTTCGTGGCCATCGGCATCTCGTTCGTCAGCTACTATCTCCTCATGACCTGCTCCGCCTGGGAAGGCCAGGCCCGCTACGAGCAGCGACTCGCCACCTATCGAGAGCAGCACCGCCGCGGACGCGGCCGGCGCGGCGACAAGTGCGTGGACGGCGGTGATGACGACGAGACGACGGCGACCACGGCGAGGAGGGGCGGCAGCGTTGATGACGGTGAAGAGGCCATGGGGGGCGGTGGGCGACAACGGCCGGAGGCGCGGACGCGGCGGCGAGGCGGCGGCGGCGGGGGAAAGAGCGGTCCCTCGCACGCGTACGCCCAGCCGGACAACCAGCCGAGGCCGGGTGGCGGTGACGATAGCAGCGACGGCGACAGCGATAGCGACAGTGACGGCGGAGACCGCTACACGAGCAGTGACCTGCGGGACTACGGGGGGCGGGGCGGTGAGCCCTCCGAGGGCGGCTACGCCGAGAGCCCGACAATCGAGAAGCACCAGAAGGAGCAGCGGCGCGAGCAGCGGCGACGCAGCCGGCGGCTGGTGGCCCAGTGGCGACAGCGCCAGAAGGAGCGAGCCGAAGCAAGCAACAACAAGTCGTCGTCGACTGCCGCGACCAAGGGCATCGCCATCGGCGCCAAGGGTACGATCCCGGCCGCCGGCGGTGACGAGACGTCGAGGCGCTACGTGTTCTTCGAGGAGGAGGAGGGCGACGACGCGCGGGGGAGGAACGAGGAGGAGGACAAGAACGCGCGGAGCCACTTTGTGGAGTACACGGAGGAGGAGTACGAGGAGATGCAGCAGTCCCTGGTGCGGGAGGGGATGATGTCCCCACCCGACAGCGAGACCGAAGGCCGGTGGCGCCTCGCCGGCGAGAAGCACCTCTCCATCTAGCCACTCCCAACGCCCAACATTACTGCACCATTTCAAGAGCCTCACAACGTTGATCGTCATGACTGCGGGAAGAGCCGCGCCACCACCATCACGATCTCCCAGGCGGAGAGCGCCGTGGGCGCCCAATGACGGTGATGAGCAGCCAGTCCGCCCACCTCGATGAGAGCGCACCAGGAGACCACAGGGCAGGCAGGAAGCGCTAGATCAGGCGCAGGCCCAGGTCGAGGGGCACCAGCACCCCGAGCGCCACCGCCACGAGAGCCGCGAGCAGGACCGGCGAGCCCAAAGTGTGTGAATAAATAGATTAATATAATTGGTTTGCTGATGTACACCGAGGAGAGGCGCCTACGACTGGTCGACCCTGTTGTTGAGCACGGGCAGGAAGTAGGACCCGTTTCTGTCGAGCTTGCGCCGCGGCGGCACCGTGGAGATGTCGCCCGCCGACTGCGTCTTCTTCAGCTCGTCCTTGCCGCCAGTGCGGCTGCCGCCTTCGCTGCCGCGCGACTCCGCGCTCCCCAGGAAGTCGCCGCCGTCGACATCATCGTCGCGGCCGTCGTCACTGAAGGCCAGGGTGCGCTTGGCCTTGCCGCTGCCGTAGTCCTTCTTGGCCTTGCCCTCGAGGGACTTCTTGGACGCGTCGACTTGGGTCTTGGAGCCGCCGCTTCGCGTTGACCCGCGCTTGGTGAAGTCCATTAGCTTGCGGCCCACGCTCCTCTTCAGCTCCTTGTCCCCGTTCTCCTTGAGGCCGCTGCCGCTCTTCTTCTTCTCTTTCTTCTCCTTCTTCTCCTTTTTCTTCTCCTTCTTCTCCCTCTTCGGGCTGAGGCCCGCGCCGGCTGCGAGCGCCCTGTCGCTGCCCTCGCGCTTGATCTCCTTGGCCTTGTGCACACCGCCGCTGCCGGCGATGGCGGCGAGCTCGGCCGATCGCTGGCGCACGAGGCGGCGGTCGGCGTCGTCTTCCACGTCGGACTTGGACGCGCCCTTCTGCTGCTTGCCCTTGCGTCGCTCCATACGCTCGACCCACCGCTTTGCTCGGCCTAAGAGCTCCTCCTTCATCTTCTCCTTGGTCTGGTTGGCGTTGAGCACGATGCCCCACACGTCGGTGAGGTACCGCCCGCCCTTCTTCATGTCGCGGAAGAAGGCCTGCGCGTCGTCCTCGCTCAGGCCGCCCTCGCGCTTGGCGATCTCCACCAGCACCGCGAACACGTCGTTGGCCATGCACACGTCGCCGCAGATGTAAAAGTACGTGTTCTGGTCGCGCAGGAGCTGCCACACGTATCGACCTGTTCCCCATCGCACGTGTCAGTCCTGCGTGGTGTGGTGTGTGTGTGTGTGTGTGTGTGTGTGTGTGTGTGTGTGTGTGTGTGTGTGTGTGTGTGTGTGTGTGTGTGTGTGTGTGGTTGCGAGGGTGTACCATCATTGGCAATGAGGTGCTGGACGTATTCCTTTTTGGCCTGCTCGCGTGAGAAGGCGACGTTGAGCTCGCTCAGCACGCCGTCGTTCTCGGCCTCGGTCATCTCGGTGCGATAGAGGAAGTCCACCTCGCGCTTGCGGCACCCGAAGTAGAGCACCGCCGCGCTGCTGACCAGTTCGCTATAGGTCCGCTCGACGCCAAGCCCAGGCTTGGCAGTCGCGACAACACCCGCGCCGCCACGCTTCGTCACCTTAGTAACGGCCATGCCTATCGATGTGAGCTGAGGTACGCCGTCCGATTCGGTGCTGGTCGTGGTCGTGGTGCTGTCGTCCTCCTGCTCGTCGATCTCGTCCTCGCACGAGCCCAAGCTGCTGTCAATGGACGTCATCTGGTGCCGCGGTGATTGGGAGGCCTTCTTGTCCAGAATCGCGCGTCGCGGCGTGAATCCGCCGTTGCCGTTGCCGTCGGTGGCCGTGACCGGAGCCAGCTTGATGGGCGTGATGTGCCGCGGCGACTTGGGCTTGGTTGTGTCGCTGCCGCTGCCGCCGCCTCCCAGGCGCAGCTGCTCGAGCGCATGTCGGCGCTCGTGGATGAAGGCGCGCAGGGGCGCGACGCCGGTGCCGGCGCCCACTAGGATGAGGTTCTTGCCGGTGAAAGCGGGCGGCAGGTGGAAGGTCGACCGGCGCACGTACAGGCGCACCAGGTCGCCCGCCTTGAGAGTGCGCAGGTAGGACGAGCACACGCCGTAGTAGACCTTGCCGTTGGGAAGGCTGTCCTCTACCAGCGCCACCGTCAGCGACAATCGACCCCTGCGAATCGCGTGCGTCGTGCGTCGTGCGTCGTTAGTTTGTGAGGAACGCGAGGAATGCAGTGCGGAGGGAGACGCATTACCGGTGGGCAGAGGGGGAGGAGGAGATGGAGTAGAGGCGGACGCGCTGGCGATTGAGGACCTCGCACAGGCGCTCGAAGGAGATGTGCACGGACGGGAACTTATCGAGGATCTGGAGCACGTTGGTGTACTCCATGCGGATGGCCGCCTCCATCGCCGGCTGTGTCTCCCGGCTCTGCAGCGCGCTGTGCATCTTGCGCAGGCAGCGCCGTTCGCTCTTCTCGTTGGCGTTCGAGCGGAGCGTCCTGAACAGTTCGCACAGCTGCGCGCCGCGCACGGTCAAGTCCAGCTCCTGCACATAACACACGCGGCACACGAAACGAGACGACCAACGACCAACGACACGCATGTGGTGAGTGGCCTATGATTTGCTTGGCGAAGGGGGCGAGGAGGGAGTGATTACCTGGCCGAGGGCTCGTCGCACTGTGCAGGGTGTCTCGAAGGGCACGGAGACGGGTCCCTTCTCGAAGGTGAACCAGGCGTCGGGATCTACCTGCAACCGCTTGGCCAGGCGCTCCACCAGGTCCGGGTCGTTAAGGGGCATCACCGCGACGTGGTCCCCGCACTCGTACTTGAGCTCGTCGCCGCCGTCCACACTCTGCTTGATAACAGAACAGCAATCGTACGCTCAGACCAAACATGTGCGCGTGCGGTGGCGCGTGTGCGTGTGCGGTCCTGCGTGTGCGATGACTGTCGTGTGGAATGAACCTTGACGTCGAGTTCGATGTGTCGGGCGGAGCGGTCGGAGATCGGGCTGTGGAGCTCCTTGTTGCACAGCACTTTGACGCTCCTCCAGTCGCCGTCGGCGGTGGCCTTCTTGACGCCCGGCTTGGGCGCGGAGGAGGCCGGCACCCACTTGACTTGGAGCCGACTGGCGGTCGGGGCAGTATCGATCTCGGAGCTCGAGACCGGGCCCAGCGACTGCAGCGACTGCGGCGCGAGGTCGTAGTGCTTGGCCAACGCAATGCTGAACAGCCGTGTCCATTCCTGTGCGTAGACGTTCATGTCGTGTCGTGCGTCGTGCGTCGTGTGTCAGAGGCGCGCTCAAGTCGCGTTCTGTAAAAAATGCGTGGGCGCAGGCATACCTGGAAGGGCTCCTCGTGGCCGGTGAGTTCGTCGCCCAGGCCGCAGGGGAGGAGCCGGTGGGCGCCGCTCTCGAACAGCCGCTTGTCGCAGTACTTGCCAAAGGCGCAGAAGTTCTCGTAGACATGCGATCCGAACCCGAACACGGCGAAGGAAACGCCACTCAGCGCGTGGTCACTGTGCTCGATGCCGAGCCAGGCATTGAAGCGCACGGCGTTGGTGGGTGGCTCGCCTTGGCCAAAGGTCGAGGTGACGATGACGATGCACGTCTGCTGTTCGCGTTCGGTGAGCTTCTTCGTGTCGAACGAGTCGAGCGCCATCACATCGACCACGAAGTCTGGAGACAGCTTGCGCGCAAGGCCGTGCGCAAAGTTTTCTGTCGACAAACACGACACACCACGCGCGCACACACGACACGAATCGCACAGTTAGACAAGGCAACCCGGTCGAGTGAAAGAGTGAGTGGACACGGTACCGGAGTTGCCTGTCTCGGAGCCAAAGAGGACGGTGAGCTCGCGGCTCTTGGGCTTGGGCTTGCGCGCCATGCTCTGGCCGCTGCTGTTGCACGCCTCCTCGAGACGTTTTCGGTCAATCGAGAAATAGTCCCACGCACTCGGCTATACGCAACACAACACAATGCGACACAGAATAGAAGAGGTTGAGTACTGGGAAATGCCCCCCTGGAGATTGGTTCAGTGAGGGCTGAGGGCGTACCTGGTAGAAGTAGTTGGGCTTCGCATCAAAGTGTCGCATCTGGTGGTGCCACACGGGACACAGGGACGAGCTCATCGGCGGCACAATCCACGACCACAGCGCCGGACACTCTCGCCCCGCCTCTGCGCACATACGGAGAAATGAGCCGTGTGTGTCGCCAGGCGTTGTGCATGGCCGTGGGTGCTGTGTGTGTCGTGTGCGACGCACCTTTTTCGCGTTTGTCGTGCATGAGGAACTGCTTGGAGGCGGTGTGGTGGTCGACCATGGTGACGCCGGCCTTTTGATACGAGTGGAGGATGGCCACGTTCAACTCGAGCATGGCCTTGTCCTGCCACAGGCTCGTGTTCACCTTCTGGTCGAGCCCCATCTTGTCGGCGATCTTCGGCAGCACGTTGTAGCGCTCCGCCAGGTTGCGGCCGATCTCCGTGTTCATGTACCAGCCATTACTATCGACAGAAATCACCAGGGCGAGTCAGAACCTTCGCAAGGGGACGAAAGGAGACGAGAAGAAAGACGTACAAGGGGCAGGCGGTGTAGGATACGCCGCCGACCTCGAAGCGGAAGTCACCGATGACCGGCACGGCATACCACCTGAGCCCCAGCTCGGCGAACCACTCGTACTGCGGGTGGACCAGCGGCACCTCGAGGCAGAAGGTCTTGGGGATCTGGAACACGTGGGGCGAGCGACCGGGAAACTGGATGACGATGGGCAGAATGTCGAAGGCCGTGCGCGGGCTGCAGCCCTCCCAGCCGAGGTCCATGATCTCCCGCGTGAGCTCCTCGTTGGCCGGATCACCAAGGATCGAGCCGTCGGGCTGGCGATACCCCGCATACCTGGTGGGGCAGTCATGTGAGTAGACGGTGGTGGCGGTGGTGGTGAGCGGAGGGAGTTGCCTGATCAGCTGAGAGTTCCAGATGCGGATGCCGATCTCGTTGGCCGGGTGCTTGGCGGCAAAGATCGTCATCGTCGAGGTGACCTGCAATTGCGCGAGCGCACGCAACGTGTCAGCCAAATAAAAATGCAACATGGCCATGAGCGAGTGCGGCTATAGCCGGTAGACATCTGCGTATGCGTACCTTGCCAGCGTTGGTGGCAATCTCAAGGTGCTCGAGGATGCTCACAAAGAGCTGCTCGGGCGAGTTGAGGTGTCGCATGTCGCGCACGATCATGTTCTTCCAGTTGATACGCCCGATGCACTTGGACGAGTTGCGCCACGCCACCTACACCACGACAAGACATGGGATCAATTCATTGAGCCCTCAGGCAAGTGGTCGTAGCACTAAAGCTAAGGCCTGGCCAGGGGTTGCCAAAAGCACCTTGGCACCGTAGGAGATCTCCTCGTAGGTCTGCTGGTAGGTGCCGGTGGCCATGATCTCGTTCCTGATCTCGGTCAACCGGTTCTTGTAGTCCTCGTCGGACTTGTCCAGCTCGGCCTTGAGCAGGTCCTGGTACTCGACCACCTCCTTCCACTGTTGAACAACAGAGAACGCAGCGCAGTCAGGTGACTGGTCGACTCCGACACACAGCACTGCACGCACGCGCACGCAACACACGTGACACACAACACAAGGCTTTACCATTTTGTCGAACTCGACTGCCGGACGAGCCATTGCGGCGGCGACCTTGTTGTAGACCAGAACCCAGGCCTTTTCGGTCTCGGGCGTCCATTTTTTGGCCATGCCCTTCAGGGTCTCCACGAGCACCTCGCCCACCTTCGCGTACTGCTCGGGTTTGACGGACCGCGCGGCGTGACGGAAGGCCGACTCGTCAATCGCCGAATTAAGGCTCTTCCCCGCCTGGACATGCGTCCACGTATTCGTCAGCACATCCAGAAACGCACGTGCACGACACGCGCACGACACACAGCCTACCCTGTTGGTGTGGTACTTCTTCCCACTCTGATGTGCGGCAGTCCGTTGGATGTGGGACTGTTCCTTGCCAGTTAGAACTGGATCACTGGACAAACGCAGGATGGGTCAAGCGTTACCTCAGTTGGGACCTTGATCGGCGAGGACGGCTTCTTCTCCTGTACAAACGTGCCTCCGCACTGTTCGACGATGAGTTCGACCATGTCGACAAAATGAGAAACCTAGTCGCGCACACGCACAGGCGGGGTGAGACTGGTTAGCGCTCCGCTCGCCCAGCACGAGGGGGGTAATGGGAGCGAGAGAGTCGTACTTGTCTCTCCATGTCAGTGCTACCGAAGACGGAGAGGAGCTGCGGGTAGCGCGAGAGGAGGAGTAGGTAGAAGCTCTCGCCGACGCTGAGTCGGTCGTGGTTGGCCAGAATCTCCTGCCACGACGCGGCCACCAGCTCGCTGTGCACGCTGAGCAGGCTTCGGTCCTTGGCCGCTTCCTGCAGCGAGGCAAGGCGGTGTTGAGTGCGGCCATGGCAAGCGCAGATGAAAGCCAAAGAAGAGAAAGAAAGGAAAGAAAGGAAATGATGGGCATGTACCCTTTGGAGGTTGATGAGGTGGGCGTAGAATGTCCTGAACGCGTCGTGCGTCTCCTTCATCTGAAGAGATTGGTTATAGATCGGAAGCGCCTGGCGCATCACATCCGCCCACGCGCTAAAGCTCTGCAAATAGCGAAAGCGCGTTAGACACGATACACCGCTTCGAATAGAGAATGATGTGATGTGTTTACGAACCGATCGATAGTAGGTGGCGGGGAGGTTGGTGAATGAGTTGTGGACGCCCATGTTCTTGATCAGGAGCAGAGCCTCGGGCGAGAGGAAGCCCTTGGGGTCGAGCGAATTGATCGCCTGATGATGGGCGAATGGGTGAGTCGCCGGCTGTGCAATCTCACAATCCACAAGTGCGTAGAAACGTGTAAGAGCGGCACCGTGTCCATGATCTCGAAGAACTCGTCGCCGATCTTGCTCAAGTCGAGCGGCTTGAGGATGTCCTGAAGCTCGGGCTCCAGCTTGAGCAGCCGGTGAACGTACATTTCGCCCAGCTTGTCCTTGAACTCGATGATGCGCACCCATGCGTCCTGCAACATGGCACCATTCCCGAGTCGGTCAGCAGGCAGTCCATCATCGAGCGGGCGAACTACACTGAAGGGCCCTTACCCGCAGTGCGATCACGTGGCTGGGGGTGGGCGCCCAGGAGAGCTCGGCGAAGAGGTCCTTGCCCGTGGGCAGATCGCCCGAGCTCCACAGCAGACTCGACGAAGACGTGTGTATCGGACAACCTGGCAGTCGTCACACGTGAGCAGACATTGGCACACGAACGCGTGTGCGGTTGTATGCACGCGGTTGGTTGTACCTTTCATGTTTCGTAGTGTGGGCGATTCGGGGCCGCTGTCGCTTCCGCGCGTAGAGGCCGCGGTTTTGACGCCGGCGCGCGAGCTGCTCAGCGAGACCTGCACGGTGTTATGCTTGGCTGCTTCGAGAAGCTCAATGTGCTTGGTGAGGCGCGTGAGGGTGATCTCGAGCTGATTGCCGTTTTGCGACGTGTGGGTCGACTGGTGCACCGACTCGCCGCTGCGCAGGAACGCGTCCAGCAACAGGCCCGTCTCCGCCACCATCACCCAGTTGAGCTGCTCGCTCTCGCTCTCGCTTGCCGTGTCATCACTCTCGCTGTCGCTCTCGATTCGTCGGCCTGAAGTCACCAAAGTCCGCGGATTGGTTCAGTTCAAGTCCTGCGGACGAGCAGTGCGTGTGCGATGGTGCGTGTGCGTACCGCGCTTTCGTCGCAGGTAGAAGAAGGCACTCTCGTTCTTGGCCTCCTTGACGACAACGTTGAGGGTGTGATGCTTCTCTGTGGGGCGCAGTGTACTGTGTGTGTAAATCCGTTGTGTATGTGTCGCGCACCACGGTCAATACTCAATATCCCCGCGGCGCTATGTACAATATCATACATGTAAGGTGCAGTTAACATTGCAACGCGTGATATGTTGCACAACACACATGTATGATATTGGCACACGAGGCAAATTGTGGCCAAAAATAAGAAAATAAATAATGGACCACAAAATGATATAAATGGAAACGCGGCTGACAACGCATCAAGAAGAAGAAGAAGAAGGCGGCCTTGGTGGTCGTACATGACGGAGGAGAGCTCCCACCGCGGGCGGGTGGTGTTGAAGGCCACGACGGGTTGATCGTCCTCCTTGTCGATGGGCATCTCCTTGCCGTCGGACAGGAGCCAGAGGCCGTAGGTTCGCTTCTTCGATGGGCCGATTTGCATCGGCTGGTGCTGGCTGGTGCTGGCTCCCCCTCGCCCCCTCGCCATCACATCTCTGGGCGAAGCCGCGCCGGACGCGGCAGAGCCATTTTGCTGTCGATTTGGGTTTGTGCCGAGTAGGAGCTCGATTTCTATGCCGATGTGATGCTTGACGCCATCGTTCGATGACTTCTTTGCCGACATCATCTCACGTCCCCCTTGCACCTCCTTTCGATTCTTGTCGCGATGAATCGATCCAGATAATGAGCTGCAACGGATGCACGAATCGATCAAGATGGCGCCCCTGCTATACCAACTATCTTTCTGATCGATTTGATGTGATGATGGTGTTGATGCTCCTGCTGTTGTCCAAGCCTATTCTGCTCTGAAGAAGAGGTCAGTGTCCGTTTGAGAACACGAGACACAACGATGAACAAGAAGAGCGAAGACGAAGACGACGAAGCGCGGCGCGGAGTGTTTGCCGGAGCTGGGTGGTGCGATAACACAGACGACATGACGTGACACCAACGCAACACCACCGCCCTCAACCGCCGACCAACCAACAAGGAGGAGCTCAACCGGTGTCCAGTGGACCCGTCGCGACGAGTCGACCAACCAACAAGAACCACGAAGACGAAGCTACCCACACGACAAAGCCAAAGAAAGAAGACGAACGAAAGAACAACCATAGAAGAAGAAGAAGAAGAAGAAGAAGGGGGCGTACGATGGTCGGCGAAGTGGGCTGGCGTCGGGGGTGAACCAGCGCAACACAGTTGACCACAGGCGGGCTTGGCGGACACAGAGAAAAAGAAATGGCCTTGCAGAACCCCCAGCATCGCGTGGGTTGAAGGCGCGGATTGGTCAGCCACACCGTTTCAAGGTGGGACGTCTGGTTGACCTGCCCTGGGTCGGCCGTGGTTTTTCACAGGCCCACCCGCGAGCACTACTATGGCCGAGCGTTGCCATAGAACAACGACGCAGGATCTATGTGTGGCTGATGTGCGAGAGACCTAGCTAGATACCTTTTCCTTTCCGGCCGCTACCGGAGCAGACCGAGGCCGAACGCCTGGTCGTGTCTCGTTTTTTGCTGACCAGCAGATGTACACACACGCCAGTGACTTGTTTTGAACGTTCTCTTCAAGCTGCCGCAGCAGCCTCTTGGTTCTTCTTAAGGATGGCCACCTTGGGCGCGAGTCGCACGTGCGGAGGGAACGACCTGTCGATGCCGTCGTAGCCATCCACCAACGCAATCTGGTCGACAGCGCAGAGGCATCGTGTGCGTGTCATAAGAAAAGAACGCGTGTGTGTGTGTGTGTGTGTGTGTGGCGTGAAGCGATGACAAAGAGCAGGACATACCTCCTTGAATCGATCGAACACGCCCGCGTAGCTCTGGTTCTGTCTCATCCGCGCAAGGTCGTCCACGCCCACCAGCAGGTAGTCAAATGCGGCGTACTCGTGCGGGGGCAGGTCCTCCTGCTTGGAGTAGCGCCAGCGCCGGCTATCCCGCTCTTCCACGAACCGCGAGATGCCAGACATCGCGCAGTACGTGTCGATGTGCACGTAACCTGCACCCATCCATTCACCATCGGCTACGACTCAATAGACACGTGGGCGCACTGCATAGAGGGACGAACCGGGTTGATCCCCCTGCATCTTGTGCAGAAGCTTGAGGGCGTGGCCCGCAGGGTAGTTGTTGGCTGACACGTAGAGGAATCCGGAGCTGGCCACGACGCTGAGGAAGAGCAGGCCCACGGCGCCGATTGCCGCCAGCTGATACAAGCGGCTCTTATTGAAGTTGTGATACCTGTATAGACTCGACGTTGCGTCAGTGACGAAAAATGGCTATTTGGGGGTAAAGAGAAGAGGCGTACAAACGCACGAGGCCAACTGCTGAAATTAGGTTCCACAAGGGGATTGAGTAGATGACGAAGCGCAGCTCCTTGTGGGGCAGATACGAATAGAGCGCTACGAATGCAAAGGCCACCAGCGCAATGGGTCTAGACCACACGGAAACATATATCAGTAGGTTACAAGCCCACTGTGTACACAGTATGAACAGGCACTGGGAACAAAGTTGAACGTCAACGCACCTGACGCGACGATCAAGCGCGAATCCCACCGGAATGAGTACAGTGCTACCCAGGAGGGCGCGGGGAAGGGCCGATGTGAAGTACCAATGGAAGGGCGATGTCTAGTGTTTTGAGTTAAGGATGTGTGCGCGTGCGTATCGTGTACGTCGTGTGTGTTGTGTGTGTGTGTGTGTGTGTGTGTGTGTGTGTGTTGCCGTCGTCGTGCATGGGGGAAGAAAAGGATACGCCCCAGTTGTGGGACTTGTTCTGGACGGCGTTGTACCAAAACACTTCCCCTTCGGGCCAAAGCGGGCGGCCCCACAACAGCGAATCGACCGCCACCGACAAGCCTAAGCCGTTCATCCGATCGGTTTCTACAGAAGATAGCGAGACCACGAGCAAAAGAGAGCCAACATACCAATGGAGGCCACTGAAGCGAGAATTCCCGATAGGAGAGCCTGCTTGATGGTGTACTGACGCTTCAGCAGACCTTCGAGCGCCATGGGAGCGAACAGGACCACCAGCTCGCTCCTGACACGTTCGCTAATGAGATGATCGACCTCTACAGCCCCAGGGCCTGGGTAGTCACAAGGGCTTGTACCTGAACACGGAAGCGGTGAAGGCGAAGAGGGCAATGGTCTTGGTCCACTGTTCCTGCATCCAGAACCTGTAGCCGACAAGGACTAAAATCAAGTATGAGCGCAAGGCGGTATAGGGCGGGTGTGTGGTGTGTGATGCGCAATGGGTAGCTGCAGATGGAGAAATACCGAGGCACAGGGCAAACACATTGGGTAGAGTGCGGCTGATGTAGAACAGGAAGTGGAACTGGGAGCAGGCGATGATCGTGAAAGCGGTCTCAACTTCCTTCCCGAATTTCTTCCTCACCTCGACGCGGAAGGAGCGCAAGGCGATTCCGCCCATCACGCCCAGCACGATCCTCACTGTGCGTATGGGCTTCGCGTTGAGAAGCCAGCTCTGTGCACGCGAGCGCGGTGAGGAGGCGTACCCAAATAGAGGGCAAAGATCTTTGGAAGATCGAAGGCGCGCAGGAAGAGGGCAAATGGATAAGCCACGACTGCCACCGCTAGAGAGCCCAGAAAAGTGCGCGGCACCACTCCGGGGAAGACGTTGTGGTCGAACTGGACGCACACTGTTAGTACGCTTGCAGGCGGATAAGCCGAAGCTCAACGCGAGGCCAGGCGATTTGCGAACAGGGCTGCTTACGCTGGCGAGCTCCGTTGGGTGGTAGATGAAGTCGTGTATGGCCTGGAGCGGAAACGACTCTTCGACCTTGGTGAAGGGACACACCAAAACCTAGAAGATTCAACGGGATGGTGGTGAGGAAGAAGAAAGAGAGCTCAAAAGTGCGCACTGTAAGAAGAAGCAGCGAACCTGGAGTATGATGATGCCTAGCGTGAACCAGTCCATCCAGTTCAGCGCAATCCAGTCGTCCCATGGGCCCTTCGCCTTATGTTTCTCTCTCTTTTGCTTTTTCGTCAACTTTTCTTCTTCCTTTTTCCTCTCGCGCTCCTTGACCTCTGCACGCACAACAAGACACAACGTCATGTAAGTCATGAGTTCCAAACGCACGCACGCATGAAAATAACAGAGATGTAAGCTTCAAACCTGGGTTGAGTGAGTCCAGGTATTTCTGCATCATGTCCACGGGCTTGTTTTCGTTCTCATCCTCGTCCTCAAGGTCACTATCCAAGTCGGCCATGTCCACTTTGTCCCAGTCAATGGACTCAAAGGCGGGCTTCTTGCGGCTGGGCACCTACACGTCACCTAGAGTGTCAGCCATAAACTGAGAGCGCTCCACAGGGCGGTTAGGGTGGACATACCTGAAGCGACTTCCACTTGCCTCGGTACAGCTTGCGCAACTGCAGTACCACCTTCGAATCGGTCACTTCCCACTCGCTCTCCTGGAAGGAACCATCCCACGCGCTTTGGTGAGCCTTGGACTTCTTCTCCTTCTAGAGCACGTGAAACAAGTACCCCAACGCGCAGCCGACCGAACAGCTGAAGGTCGAGCAGGTACTTGGCGCTGGGCGTCCCAGGCTTTGGTGTCTCCACCACCACATGGCCATCGGGCAGCACCGTCACCTGCCCCAACGCAACAAGCATAATAAATACGCTGGTCGTATGGTGACCCCACGTGCAGCAGACGCTGTGGCGTACCTTGGTGGAGGCCTTGTTGGTGCCTGGGAGGATGACGGTGATGCTCACGCGCTTGGGGCTGTCTGCCCACTTGTAGTGTGGGCTGGTACTGCGGACGCAGATTAATCAAGAATTGATGTAGGAATGGCATCAGAAAACAACAAGAAGAAGAAGACCAACGTACAGTGTGGTCATGGCGCAGTGAACTTGTGTGGCCCAGCGCAAGACACGGGTCGGCAGACGTTGTGGATCTGCTGTGCCGTGTTTGTTTCGGATTTCTCTACAGATTTTCTTACATCATTTCCTTGGCCAAAACAAATCAAAATTCCAGGAACGGCCCTCCAGAAATCACAAGACGAAACATTGCGAGCAATTCGAGGGACGACAGGCCATCTCCAATTTGACGTGTCTCCTCGCTATGAAGGGAGGGAGTCAAAATGCTGGACGCAATGCTAATAATAAGAGATCGCTGACGGCCTTGAGCCAAAGCGGCGCGCCGCCCCCATCGTCCTCGTCATCTACAACTTACGCCAACGCAAGCCCCACCAAGGCTCAACGGACCATCAGTTACATCCCTCCCCTTTTGTGAATTGGATTCCATTGTCTATCAAGATGTATTATCTATCGCCTTTTTTTAAATTATTCTTTACTTATTTATTCTATTCTATTCTTTTATTTATATTTGCTGGTGGTTGCAGGTTCGCAAGGGGAGGTGATCCTGTTCAAGACGCCACTGGACGACTCGTGCCTCTACGTGAACCGCCTGCACCGCGATACGACAGACGATGAGCTGCGCGAGACCTTCTCACGCTACGGACTCCTGCACGACTTGCGACTCTACGAAACCGATTCGGAGGACCGGCCATGTACGCACACGCCCCACCATCACCAGCACCGCTCAGCCGTACGCGGCGTGTTCATCTTCTCCTCTTGTGAGCAGACAACTACGCGTTCGTGCGGTACTACAGCGTGTGGTCGGCGATCAAGGCTCTCCACTACCTCGAACGTATAAAGTTTCACGGCGTCACGTGCAAGGCACGCCTGATTGTCACTTCCTCGTTCCCTGAGCTGCCCTCACAACTCTGCTCATACGACGGTCTTTCTTTATCAGGTTATCATGAAGAAGCGCAACCTGCAAAATGAACGAAAGCAGCTCCCGCTCACCATTCAGCGGTGCATTGACGTGGCAAACTACTACATTGGTTCTTCCTGTCCTCTCTTATCTGCACTTTACGTACGCGCTGCTTATCGTGCGCTCGTGCTCAGGGTTCGACGGCTGGTCATCGTCCATCGTTACACTCGCCCCAGCAGGTACGGCGTCCATTTGGCACCTCCTTTGCCAGCCCTAAGCGTTGTCTCTCTTGAAAAACGGATCAACAGAGGAGTTAAGCTTCGACGCCCCGACCAAGATGTACAAATGTGTTTTCAAGTGCGTGGTGCGCTACTCCTTCAAGTCCTACGATCGGGTGCTCGAAGCCATCGGGTTTGGCATGCACGAGGGCCTGCAGCGCGGTACGCCTTTGCTCCAGCCAGAGAGATTGATCTGCATTGATGATTCCACGCCATATTCGCCTTCACACTTGACACTTCATCTCCAGGTGAAACGATCGAGTATGCAAAGAAGAAGGCCGTTACGGAGGCCTACAAGAACGCCTTCCAGTCAATGGCCATCATTCTCCTCCGAACCGGCAAAGTCGCGCTCCACTTCTTGGGTATTGCCCTCTCTCGCTGATTTCGTGTGTCGTGTGGCCTGGCGCGGCAACGTCGTGTGCGCGTGGCACTGTGCGGGTCGTTGCCACAAAGCTAACCTGGCCACCACCCAATCTGTGGGTACAGACACGTCGGTGGATCAGTGGACGGATCCAGTGGAAGGCGAGGAGGGAGCGCAGCCAGGAGAAGGCCCGCTAAGCACGGACGAGGTGCCCAAGGAGATCGTCATCATCAAGTAGACGGACGTCCTCATGTTGTCAGACAACAGTGACGCCAACCAATGTGTACATACTTCGCAGCAGCTCGTGGTTTGGGTTTTGGGTTCATTGCTTTTGAACGTTCAGGTCAAGAGAGCAGCGCTGAGCGACTACGAGTGGGTCCAAGCGGGCTGGGCCTTCTCGATGAAGGCCTTCATGCCCTCCTTCTGGTCGCTGGTCGCGAACGTGCTGTGGAACACGCGACGCTCGAAGTGCACACCTGCGTGGACATGTACGAAGTGAGCGCGTAGGAACACCTGAAGGGAGAGTGTGGAGGGTACCCTCGTGCAGGGTGGACTCGTAGGCCTGGTTGACGCACTCCTTGGCCATCGAGACGATGGGCTGCGAGTAGGAGGCCACCTTCTTGGCCATGTCCAGGGCGACGGGGAGGAGCTCGTCCTCGGGCACCACACGGCTCACGAGGCCTGCGGTCAGGCCAATTCGTCAGCAAGCAACATTCAGGACGACACACGACACGCGCACACGACACGGTACCGGACTGCTTGGCCTCCTCGGCGCTCATGAAGTCGCCGGTGAGGATGAGCTCCATGGCCTTGGACTTGCCGACGGCGCGAGTGAGACGCTGCGTGCCGCCCACGCCGGGGATGGTGCCCAGCTTGATCTCGGGCTGGCCAAAGCGAGCCTTGTCGCCTGCGAGGATGATGTCGCACATCATGGCGAGCTCGCAGCCGCCACCGAGCGCGAAGCCGTTGACGGCGGCGATGATGGGCTTGCGGATCTTGGTGAGGTTGTCCCAGGCGCTGAACATGTTGTTCTGTTGTTGTACGACATATCGCCGTGGCGTGGTGAGTCGAGAAGGCCAGAAAACGCGCCCGGTGTGGGCAAGAAGAGCAAGGCTGCACCTTGTAGGTGTCCATGTAGGTCTTGGTGGACATCTCCTTGATGTCAGCACCTGCGGCAAACGCCTTCTTGCTGCCGGTAAGCACAATAGCGCCCACCTGTGCAGCATTAGAGAGATTAATAATCCGAAATCTAGCAAGCTGTGGATAGGACAAGATGAATGGCCAATCAAGTTGCGCAGAGGAGCGGGCGATTTGTGATATGAATTGTAAAAAGAATTGTTGCTTCGTTGCGCAAGTGCGCGTACTTCATTGTCGAGCTCGAAGCGGCGAGCGGCATCGTTGAGCTCGTGGATGAGCTCGTCGCACAGGGCGTTGAGGGCCTTGGGGCGGTTGAGCGTGATCAGGCCCACGCCCCCCTCCTTCTTCTCCACCAGAATGTTGGTGTACTGCGGCGCCGCAGATTCGGTGGTGTACAACCGCATCGACGCACCCATCGCCTGCATGCGCGCAGGCATGGCCGCGCTGCCGCGCATCGCCGATGCCGTAACGATCTTCGTGCTGCGTCTCATCTCTACTGACCAGGCCGTGGTAATCAACAACTACTCTTGATTTACCCTATTAATTTTTTTTCATTTTATTATTTACCATATTTTTGTTCCATTTTCCAGGTCTTTTTCGCCTCAGGGTTGAGGGGTGGGCCGACGCGTGGTTGTGAGGGGTCTCCGGGCCTTCGCTTGGGTTGTTGTGGTTGGGGTGCCGCGGCGCGCGAGAAGAGGCGTTCTTTTTCCGCAGGTCCCGCCCCAACCCCGCGACGTAGATCCGAGGCGAATCGTGTGGACAAACAGAGGCGAAGTCGCGGCACGATCGTGAGGTGAGCCAAACGAGACAGCGCTGGAGAGGAAAGAAGCCCTCAATCCTCCATCCCTCTCTTTTTCTCGCTCGCTTTGAGTTGACTCAAATCCCAAGTCTCGAGACTGAGGTTCGACTTTGCTGCCTCATCTCGTCGTCATCGAAAATGGAGGACGCGTACAGCGAACCCAAATCGATCGAGGCGATGGAAATCGAGCCCCAAGAGAGCAAGGTGCCCGAGCAACTCGGCGAGATCGAGCCCATCAAGGCACCACCTGAAGATGTGGCCGAGCAGGCCCAGCAGGCTCAGGCGCAGCATCATCAGATGCCCAAGAAGGCGGGAAGAGATGAGCAAGAAGATGGGCAGCACCTCTACACCCTGCCGGAGAAGGAGGCGACGTATACCGACGCGGCCACAGCCACCGAAGCCATTGCCGCGCCACTGCCGCAGCTGCAACTCGAAGAAGGCGAAGAGAAGGCACAAGAAGTAGAGCCAAGCGAGCCAACACAGCTCCAGCAAGAGAGCGAAGAGGCGGCTCCATCGGTGGAGGTCGATGCGGAAGCGCAGCCCAAGGGACCGCTGCGCACGTGGGAACCCTGCGCAATCCCCGCCGCCGCGCAGGGCGAGGCGCCCGTGGAGTTCATGGTGCCGAGCGGTCTCACAGTCCTGGACGACCTTTCTCAGGTCCTCAACACCACCACTTGGAACGAACTGCTGACCGAAGAAGAGCGCGACCAGTTGCGGGTACGTCGGACCGGCCCTCGGCTTGCTGTCGCTAGACCGTTCGTGTGAGCTCACGCCTCCTGTGGTGTGTGCGTGCGTGTGTGGTGTGTGTGACGCAGGCCTACTTGCCGGCGACTCAAAGCGCCAGGCAACAGGAAACAACTGTGAAGCGTCTCCTTGGCGGAGAGAACTTCAACTTCTCCAGCCCGCTCACAACCTTCTTCCGCGACTTCAAGAGTGCGTCTTCTTCATCACGCGCAATGCGTCTCGTCGTGCACCTGTTCTGATTGGCAAACCATCAAAACCATCTATCAGGTGGCTTCTACCACAGTGACGTGGTCCGGTACAAGGCCAAGGTGGAAAAGCTGCAGCGAAGAAAATACGAGCTGGACCTCATGTCCTACCGGGCTAGACAACTGCAGCATGTGTTGGCGTGGAAGGACGCCGCCGGGCTGGTACGATTGACGCTCTCTATTTTGGCCATGCATGGGTCGCGCTCTGATCAGGCAAAGCTCACCTGCGTCGGTGGGTGTGTAGATTGCGCCTGGGTCGGCAGAGGATCGAGTGTGGCAGACTCCTCCGCGGCGCATCTATGCGATGAGTAGCCGCCGCGACAACGGCGGGCTGGAGAGCTCGCCGGCGTCGGCCAAGAGAAAGCGAAAACGCACCGAGAGCGAAAACGGAGGGGCCAACAAGGAGAACGAAGCGGCGGGCGCCAACCACCTCGACCGCAGATCCAAAAAGGCTGCGAAGAAGAGCGCCAAGAAAAATGGCGACAAGCGCGCGAGAGAGCGCGAGGTCGAGGTGGACGTGGAGGAGGAAGAGGAGCAACGGGAGGAAGAGGAAGAAGAGGATGACTACACCGCAGGGCGGGGTCGGGCAGATGGTAAGCGGCTCAAGCATGACGCCTCAGGTGATCCTTTCGCTTCCTCTTCCTCCTCCTCCTCTTCTTCGTTGACATGGTGTCTTTGTTTGGCCGACTTAACTTGTTTCTGGTGCAGGCATGAGCAAGGCGATGAAAGCAAAGAACAAGGAGCGGGAAGACGCAGCTGTACGTATTACTTTCTATTGTCTGTGCACGCACTCGCTAAAGCTTCCCCCTCCTTCGCACCACCGACACGCTGCATCACAGGAGGCTTCGGCGTCGGCGTATCCTATCATATTTGTCTTCTTTGGCAAATTGAGGGACGCCTTCCGCGCACTCGATAACAGCGCCACTCTGGACGCTCTGGTGGAAAAGCTCAAGGCGGCGGGAAACGTCGAAGACGACCGCCTGCCCCAGTATCCGCTCAAGGAGTTCGTGAGGCTGGCGCTCGAGTTCTTGGCGTCGCCGCCACCGCCGACTGCACCGTTTTCGCTCGGCTCGGGGGCGTCCTCCTCCTCGTCTCCTCTGGGCTCGGCATCTGGTGGGTTGTCCCCGGACGCGCTGCCGATTGTGAGATACGAGCGTGCCAAGAAGGCCTGGCGATGGCTGCCCAAGGGTGAGTGGCTTTACACGCACACGCTTGCGACAGCGCACACAGACAGACCAGCGTTTTCTCACTTTCGTTGTGTGTGGTGTGTTTGCCAGACAACAAGGTGTACAGACTGCAATCGATCGAGCAGCTTTTCTATTTCGCGGCTGCGCGTAACATGGTTGATTCGAAGACGGGGTACGTGACTCCCGCTTGAGTGTCGTGCGGCTTCAATGCATGATATCTCCTCACCCGGTGCGCTACACGTCACGACCTCTAGGAACCTCACACTGGCGACGGTCAAGCAGCACAAGTGCACCAACACGATCGAGCTCTCTTCCCCTGAGGCGATGGCGTCGCACCGCCTCCAGGTCAGCTTAGCGTTTCATTACTTTTTAATTCTTTTCGCACCGAACAACGTGAAACGCGGCGGAAGACTGAACGTTGAGCGTACATAGGAGACCGACCGTTACGGCAATCCGGAAAGGGCGTTCACCTACGTGACCAACGGAATGAAGGCCGTGGTGGGTCCGGTCAAGCACACCGGCAGCGCGACTCGTACGTCAGAGCACTCTCCTCGGTCTGCGTGCTTGCTCGCATTTCGCCTCACTTTCCGCGTGTTGCGCAGGCGGTCCGAGCAACAAGCCACGCGAACATTTCCTGCTCAAGACAAAGCGACCGGCTCACGTCAATCTGCTGGGGCTTGTGCGGGACGCTGCTGCCCGTCTGCCGGGTGGCGTGGGGACTCGGCCCGATGTCGCCATCCTGCTCAAGGACTCGCAGTGGGTGGTCGAGGAGATCCCGAACGGTAAGCTCAACACTGTCGTGAGCGGTGCTCTCGATCGGCTCCACAGCCAGAACGACCCGTGCGTGCGGTTCGATCCCGACCAAAAGCTTTGGATCTATCTCCACCGCTTGCGGAAGGAGAATGATTTCGGTATGCACCCAGCTTGTGTGTGTGTGTGTGTGTGTGTGTGTGTGTGTCTTGTGGAGAGCTCATTGGGGCAACGACAGAGGTGCAACCGTTCCCCAAGTCCAAGTCTCAGAAGAAGTCGCAGGCGTCGTCTCCCTCGACGCCCTCGCAAAACTTCAAGTCGCCACCGCAGCCCTCGGCGGACGACTCACTGTCTTCGCCCCCTTCGCCGGCGACGCATCATCACATCATCTCATCGTCACCCCCCTCCTCCCCCTACTCCTCCTCGTCGCCACCCTCCTCTCCGCCACAGCAGCAACAGCAGGAGTATCGACCACCATCATCGTCGTCCACGAGTCATCATTTGGCCGCCTTGGCTCCTCAATCTTCTACATCATCGCCTTTCTCGACGTCATCGACGATGCCCTCCTACGGCAGCGCCCCCCGCCCGTCGGCCAGCTCGCCGTCGTTGTCGCAGCCGATGTTCCCCTCGCTGACTCTCCACCCGCTTCCGCCTTCCACGGGTTCGCCCTCGTCGCGTCAGTCCCCCACTGCTTCCACGTCGCCCTACGCCTCTCCGTCGCCCGGCTCCTTCCGCTCTTTGCCGTTTCAGGCACGCCTCCATAACAAACACCACGCTGCAGCTGCACCTCGCTAATGATGACTCATACCACACACGACACACACGCCACAACAGCACCTCGCGCATGGCGGAGGAATATCGCCGTCGCTCGGGCCGATGCCGTTCATGCACTATTCGACCATTCCGCCGCCTACGCCACTTCCGCCACTTCATCCTCACCCGGCTACGTCAATGACCCTCCACCCACCCTTCACGTCGGCCATGCCGCCCTCGCCTTCCTCGTCGGCCTCCGCCCCTCTGTCCTCCCTCCAGTTCCCCTCCTACAGCCCCTCGCCGTCCCCTTCCTCTGCTCCGGGGGGCTCTTCGTCCTCCCTCCCTCTGCCTCGGCTCCAGCTCCCTCCCGTCCAGCCTCACCTCCTCCAGCACCGCGACTGGAACAGCGACTACTGACCATGGTGGAGCTTTCCAGCAGTGGCCTAGGGCGATTCTTGATCATCAACGATTCAACATCCGACATGAAACATACGACATGAAACATAGATCAGACTCTGGGTTGTGGGCCAGGGTGTATTTGAGTTCGTTGGAAAAAGGCGAGTGGCGTGGTCGGTGGGGTAGGCTTGGCTTGGGCGGCTGATCAGCAGGCGGTGGGAGACTTGGCGCCAGGCTCGTCGATGGGGTGTGCGGCGCGCTTGTTGCGGGGACGCTCGCCGAGACGGGCCTTGCGCGCGGCTATCCTGGCCGCGACCTTGGCCTTGCGGGCCTCAAGCAGACCGGCCACCTGGTCAACATCGCCGTTAAACCTCTTCAACAGGCGCTCGTTGCGCCTCTTGATCCTGTCGGCCACCTTGTCGTCGGCGCTGGTGGGGCTGCAGCCCATCTGGTCGAGCTGCCCCAGCTTCCGCTTCCTCTGGTCCGCGTCGTCGATCGGGTTGTCGGTGGTCTTGTCGTTGGGCTGCTTGTGCTCCTGGCGCTTGGCACTCCAGGCTACCAGCTCGGCCTTGGCCACGTCGAAGTCGCCATCGGCCCGGCGCAGGGCGCCCGTGCACCTGCCCGTGCCCACGGTTATGCCCAGCTCGGCCATGAGGACTACCAATGCCTCGGCACTCGCTGCGTCCCTGTTCTTCACCGCGCCCTTGTCGTTGATGTTGGTCGCGGCCTGAGGAAGCTGCTTCTGCTCCTGGCGGGCGAGTCTGGTGGCGAGCCTCTCAGCCCGACGAGCCTCGCGTTGCTGGTGGCGGGCTTCAAGCTTGGCGGGGTCGGGGCACTTCCTGTTGTTGTTGTTGTTGCCTGCCGGGAGGCGAAGCTGCTTCCGCTCGTGGCAGCGCTCGAGCGCGGCGAGGGCCTTCTCCACGTCACCGCCGAACTTGGCCAGCACGCGGACGCACCGCTTTTCGCACACCTCAATGCCCTGTTGGGCGAGGATGCGCTTCAGGGCGTCGATGGCTGCCTCGCCATCACCAGCCTTGACCTCGACGTCGTTGGGCTGATCGATGACGTGGCTGGTTGTGGTCGATTCGACCTGGGTCGGTTGGTTCTGCTCCTCGTGGGTCGGCTGCGCGGCCACGGCTTGGGTCGCTGCGCCGACGCTGGTGGAGACGAAGAGGCGGAGCGGCCGGCCGCCGGTGGTGGGGATGGCGAGCGCGCAGGCGAGCTCGTCGTCGGAGGAGACGGTCACGCGGTCGGACTCATCGTCGACGTAGTGGACGCGTACGGCGACTTCATCGGTCGACAGGTTGAAGACGGCGGCGATCTTCTCGACGAGGAGGTTGAACGAGGGCGGTGACGGGAGAGCGATGAAGCGGTTCTCGGTGGTGCCCACGAGGCTGGCCTTGATGGCAGTAGCGGGTTGTTGCTGGTGGTGGTTCATGATTGATGTTGTTGATAGTGGTGATGCTGTGTGATAAGTTTGAGTGAGTGCGTGTTTCGGTAAGCCACGTCTGATGTCTCTTGGTGAAAAAACAGCCAAAGAAGGGTGCGTTTTTATGGGCACAGGTATCGGGGCGTGTTCCGTGAAGAGCAGAGCCCGCCAAGCCCGACCACTCCCCCTAAAAACCAAACTTTGGTCGCCCCGACCGGCAGAAGCGTCCAAAACTGTCTCACTATTTCACTGCACCAATCTCTTTCGTCGAATGGGAGTTTTCCCTCCCTCGGGGGCATGCGAAGCTGACGTGGCATGACGTGGCACAAAAAAGAAAAAGAAAAACAGCAACCCCGTCACACAGCGCCAAACTGAGCGATAGAAGATGGAAGGGTCCCCGGGGGTGACTATCTGCGGGTTTGGGTCCCTCATGAGCCAGGCTTCGGCACAGTGCGTGACCCCCCCCCCGAATTCGTTGTGGTTCCGACAATGCGAGGGGAGCGTTGAGTCGTGGCACCACCACCGCGGTGACAGGCGTACGTTCCCGAGCCTGCGCAACTTCAGGACGGGCAAGGTGGCGGGCTTTGCGAGGGTCTTTCGGCTGGTGTCGGTCTCCTGCATCCTCCACGGCTACTCGAACCCCGCCCGCAAGGAATACGGTACACCCTTGCGCTGGGGCTGTGGTAGGCTTGTGCGGTCGTGGCACACGTCTCACACCTTGTCCCGCCGGCCGGGCTCCAAAACAGCGACCTGCGCGGCAGCGCGTCGCGAGGACTCCCACCTGCTGGTGGCCCTCTTTGACGTTGATCCGGACGAGCTACCGGCATTCTTCGAGCGTGAGCATCGCCTACGGTGTTTGGCTCCGGCCCTCATGAGCGCATCTCGTGCGGTGACTCCATCTCCCACCCCAACGATCACTTACCATTCCGCTGTGATCGCAGGATTGTTGAAGTGGACTACGAAGCGTACCCGGCGGAGTCAGCACCGCCAGCTGCCAGAACGGTACCCTCCCGTGGCCTCTGCCTCCGCCCTGCCTCCACTGTCTGATCCTTGAGGACCACCACACTTAGGGCCGAGCGTTGCTTTGCACCGAGTACTCCGACGAGGAGTACATAGCCGAGAAGTGCGGAGGCAGCCAGGACGAATACCGACAAAGGGTTGGACGGCTCTACACGGGCCGCCTGTGGCGGAACGACATCCTCCCGGCGCGGTACGTCATCGCATCGACTGATGCCGCGCTTGCAACTGAGGCTCTCACACTGGTGGTGTGCTGTGTTGGGTCCCCGGGCCAAGGTTCTATCTGTCGCTCTGTATGCGCGCAGCACGGTCGTTGGGCGAGGAGTTCGTGGACAACTTCCTGGAGGCATCGTTCTTGGGCGATGGCGAGACATCAGTGCGCGACTACCTGGCCGCCACAGCGGGCGTGCTTCACCCGCTCACCTTCGCCGTGGACGACGAAGAGATGGAGCGCATCCGCCAATGCCAGTCCAAGCGCACCTTGGAAGAGGCGCGGAGGGACAACTACGCTGTGCAGATGTGCGAAACAGTGAGTGGCCCTGCACCTTGACTCTGCATTCAGAAGTCATGATGTTGAACAATGATGTCGTTGTGTTGGTTGCTTGCTTGCGGTGAACGCAGAAGTGGGATGAATGACTTAAAAAAAGAGAGCAGGAGCGACAGCGGTGGGTGTGAGGGTTTGATGGGGTTCACAGGTGATGTTATCGAAGTAACACCCTTCCTTCGGCGCTCCTCCGCATCCAGAAAGCGCCCTCCTCCCCCATTTGTGCCCTGTAGCCCGGTAGTACCTAGACCTTGTGGGTCTCGTCAGGAAAAAAGGGAGAACACTGCCGCCAACCAGGTTTCGAGCTCGGTACCGACAGCGGAGTTGGTTGTCGGGGGGATCTGGTTGCGGCAGCCAACCCAGCCGCCGTGGAGCCACATAAGTTGTGGCAAGAGACACGTTCACTCTCCTCCTCCTGCACTCCCACCATGTCTCTCCGTTGTCACTCTGCTGGTGTATGTCTCTTTGTGCTTGTGGCTGTCACCTTTATGGTGCTGCCCGCACAGAGCTTTTCGCTGGACTACCTCAACGTGCGCATCGTCTTCCCGTACCGTGGCTTCAACTTGAACCGTCTGGTACCGCACATTCCCTCAGCCGTGCTCACGCCTCGTCTTCTTTTCTGATGGGTCTGTTCGGCGCGGGCAGGAGGCGCAGGTGTTTCAGGGACAGCTGAATGGTACTGGGGTCCCCCAGATTGTGAGGAATGGCTCAGCGTGGGGCACGTACGTGTGCAGCGACACCGGCAATCTGTTTGGTACCCCCCCCCCCGCGCGCCTTCATTTGGTGTTGCCTTGGGCCTGACATCAAGAAATGCTGATGGTTGCGCAACCAACCAGCCCGAGTTCAACTGAAAGCCAACCGCCAACTACTGGCCATGACCTACTCAGGCGTCTTGGGCAGACGCCCCACGATCTTGGCAACGTTGTCGCCACAGAAGGGAATCTATTCCAATGTAACCATCAGTCTTGCTGCCCCGATCAGCAGCCATGTTTGGAATGCCACCATCACCTTGGCCTAAGGACTTCTGAGTTCCAATACAAGGACTGTTTCTCATTTCGAAATGAGTGTGACAGGTGTGTGGTGATCGCCTCAAAAATGTGGTGTGGTGCTGTTGATTCTAGGTGGCAACATGGATGAGCAAGACACCAGCACCTGTGTCTACCAGTGGTCACACCCCACTCATCTCCACCTCCATGCATCCACCACCATCACCATGTCTAATGGTGCCAGGTGCCACCTCCATGTCCTCTGCTGTTCTGGTGTGACTGCAGCTGGTTCCCATCTTGTGCTTGACAATTCCTACATCTGCCACCACCTGTTCATTATCCAGCTATGGTGCTGCCACCCCAGCAGTGGAATGGCTGAGCACACATAACCTCTAGATGAAATGTGAGTAAGAAAATGACTGTGAAAATTAGTCTAAACTAATTTGATTATGTTGCTGTATTGTCTCTTTGTTGCTGTGTCTTTGTGTTTGTACATATGCAGCAATTTTCAATGGACAATTTGGCTAAGTTTTCACAGATTTTTGAAAAAAAATTAAGCCTGTGAATGGCTTGTCTGGATCAGTTGCCCACAACACAGTCCTGGCCTGTCCCTTCCACTTTGATCCAGCACTCTCAACGTATATTTTATTGTCAATAATTGCTTGATAATATGTACATCTTTTGCATCCACATTGGCAAAAGAGTCACTGACCCTTTTTCATGAACACTTGTTTTTTGAGTCCTTTGGCCATGTGAACTGAGGGTGATGCTTCCATTTTGCATGATCAATGAGACCATCCAAGCACATTGTGTGGTGAGTGAAATTCATCCAACTTGGCAAGACAGGGGATGGGGTTTGAATAGTCATTTTCTTTGCTTGAGCTGCATAAATTGCTTGCAACTGGAAGTATAAGTCTGTAGTAACAGTGTTTTTTGGTGGGTTTGCCACCTTACAGCTTTTAAAGTCATCGCATGCAAGTTTCAGTCTGATGGAACTGATGGACAACAAAAAGAGGTGATAGAGCTTGGTGTGAGAGTGATTGATCCTGGAGAAGTCTGCATGATGGCTCCAGGACCAGGTGAGTGCAGACCTAAAGGTGTGTTACCACTACACTACAGGACCCTGAGTGGTCCTGCCAGGAATTGAACCTGGGTCACCCCTTTATGAGAGGATAGGTCTGCACCTGAAGCTCTCCACAGTAAGCATGAGAGCACCTCTACTACGCCAAGCCATTGATCAGGCCTGATGTTGGCCAGCTCTGGTGGCCCACTAAAGTTATGGGTGGCCGGCAGGGAAGATTCCAAGAACGTCACCGGGTTTCGTTTATTGAAGCATCGCCGCCGCCATCAGGGAGTTCCTAACGGACGAAAGCAGAGTGGCGCAGTGGAAGCGTGGTGGGCCCATAACCCACAGGTCGATGGATCGAAACCATCCTCTGCTAACTTCTTTTGCTCTCACGTGTAGAAGGCGAGGATCGCGACAGCAGTCCGTACGGGCTATAGCCCCGAGTCATCTTGCCAGAACTCTGTGTTTTGTGGCAAGTGCGAGATGAGTGGCGCTTTGTACTTGAGCCTTTGAATAGCTGGGCCACCTTGGTCACAGGACTGGAGCAGATCGGTGTGTAGAAAAACATGTGTGTGTGCATGTATATATATTGCCACATGTGCTGGCGAGCCAGATCACGGATCTCCACACCTTCCTAGTGTCAGCCCACATGCGTCCAAGATGGCGCATAACCTGTTTGCGCCCACGCCGACTGAAAATGTTGCCCCCTGTCGCCCCCAAAATGTGGGCCACGCTCCTTCTCCGGGCTTGGTGATGGTTGGCTCATTGATATAATTAAATCTAATCAAAAGGATGGAGGACCCCCTGCTGGGGCTGCCAGTTGAGGTGTGGTTTCATGTAATGGCATTTCTGGAGGCCAAGCACGCCCTGCCCCTGTCCACTGTTTGTCGTACGTGGCACGACATTCTCTTCTCTCAAGGTAGTGCAGGCCCCCCGCAGCAGATAGGGACCGTCTGCACAGCACTGATGTGGGTGGTCAGGGAGCTGGGTCTGGGCCACATGGTACCACCAGGAATTTCCAGACAGCCACGCCAAGCCACGCACGCCTGCTCGATGGAAGAACCTGTTCCTCCTCCGGTGCGTACCATGCTGGGAGCGCGCATCTGAAGTTGCTGTCGGTCCAGGGTTGCACTCACCCCAATCACAGGTTGCGCGAGAAGCACATCAAGACTGCCGAGCAGCTTGCTGAGCTTCCCGAAGCGCCCACTGCCTGCTCCCCAAGAGATCGCTTGGGTTTGTACTGTGGCTAGCCACCATCAACATGATGGGGGACAAAAGAGATATCGCCCCACCCAGATTTGAACTGGGGTCCCAGGTACCAGAAACCTATATGCTGCCAACTACACCATGAGGCGCGATGAGGACGGTGCCAATTTTGTCACCGTGTCTAGAGGTCCAAGCAAACATAGCAAAAGCATGGACAGATGAGGATGTGAGGTGCGTTACGATTGTCACACCAGCTAGGGGCAACAGCGAAAGTACTCTCTTCCACTTGCGAAGCCGATTTACATGAGGGTGCGCAGGTAGGCTGTGCGCGCGTGCTGACGTCTCCAGCGTAGTGTGGTGCTGTCTTCTTCTTCATCATTATCTTCGCCGACCGCGCTCTTGGCCCACTGCTGTCGCCCTGGGGCATCCTCCGGGTCCGCACGAACGCCGTCGGTCAGTCGCTCGGTCACCCACTGCATGCCATCCCCGCCGGCAGTCATTCGTCGTTCTGCCGCGGTCGCTCCGATCTCGTCTATGCTCCACGTCCACCCCAGGTCGCCCATCCTCATCGTCAAGCCCAGGCCCAGCAAGGCCATCACCAGCACCGCAGTGCCGGCCAATCGCAGCTGCTGCCACTTGGTTCTACCGACGCAGAGCTTCCAGGTGTTCACTTTTTCGCTATTATTGCCCACCAGCCCCGCTTCTTCGTCGTCCGCCGGCAGCACCACGACCGAGCTCCACTCGCACTTCCCTCCATGTTCCCCGCTGCTCGAGTCGCGCTGCAGGTCGTGCTTGAACTGCAGCAGCGCAGTGAGTCGGCTCTTTCCGCTTTGGCCCGGCATCGGTGGTTTGTTTGTCTGTGGACTGCACACGCCGCGGCGCTGTACCTAACCACGTTGCCTACGTAGGCAACAAGTTCGTGTGCTCTCCACGTCGGCGAAGAACGAATTGGCGCTCCACGTCGCGAACACCTGGAAATTTGTGGTCCTGCCGACGTGGCACAGCTGTCTACAAAAATCACATTTTTGTAGACAAGAATGCCAGACAGCCGTGGGTGGTGGGGGTACATTCACACTGACGTCCTACTTTCGCTTGGTGGGACCCACCACGTCCTTGGCCACCTCTCGTGCGGCGGCCCGGTAGGAGCGTGCCTCCTTGAACGAGTGGCACTTGTCCTTGAACAGCATCAGCGAACGGTTCTTCACGATCTGCTCCACCGTGAGCTCGGCTGCATTCACGCACACGCACGAACGACAGAGACAGAGACAGAGATCGTGGCTCGAAGACGTAAGCAGCTGCGAACACGAGGAGAGTGACAGAAGGATCCGTTGCGTAGTTGGGCGAAGAGAGGGTGCACAGGTGCGTACACTTGATGTTGCTGAGCTTGTCTTGTTCGCGCAGAAGGTCAAGTTCGAGGTCGGTGTCGTCGGGGTTGGCCTTGATCTCGGCACGCAGCGCGGCCACGCTGCTCGTCGCTGCCTCGACGCACCGATGAATGGACCGATCCCTCAGTTCATACCCTGCGTTGAACAAGAAGGCCCCGTCAGTGTGCCGATCGAGCAGGTGTTTGCAAGCAAATTCGAGGAAGTGCAGCATCTCATCTTCGTGAGTGCGAGGATGGAGTGGAGGAAGGGGAAGTGCCTGCAGTGAGCTTCTTCCAGATGCTTCCGCATTCTGCCTGAGAATTGACGTCGATCTTGTTGAGCTCAATGGCGATGAGGTCATCCGACTTCCGCAGCGCCGTCAGCCTGGCCTCGAAGAAGCTGAAGTCGTCACAAGGGATAAGGTCTTCCTCCTTCAATTCCATCTTGCTTCTGGCCAACAGATTGTGCGATGAGTAGCAGTCAGTGGTTTCTTTCTTCTTTTTTGTTTATTTTTTGAATCTACAAAATGCACAGAAGGACCTGGAGCGCAGGGCTCAATGGATGGGGCAGATTGGTGACTGGTCCTGCCACCGGCGGCGGGCGAGTGAATGCGCTCCGATTCCGGGCCATCTCCACCGCTGTGCGCGGTTCGCAAACGATTTCTACCCCCAAGCAAGCGCCCACTACACGCTTTGCTGGCTTGCTCCGACGGCCCCAGCTAGCCGCCGGCGGACACCTTGGGGGCATTCGATGCTTCCACGATGAAAACGTACGTCTTTTGCACATGCCGCGCTCGTCATCAGATGCATCTTGAGCTGAGCGTATGTTGCGCACTGGCAAAATAGGAGGTAGTCAAGCCGGCAGAGGTGGGGAAAGAGGAGAGGGAACTGGTTAAGAGGGTCCAAGCGCTGTGGGAGGACGACAAGACCCAGGAGGCCATCGCCGGCATGCACGAGCTAGTCGCTGCCGACCCAACTGACTACGACCTCATCGGTCCGCATACGACACGCACCGCACCACACCGCACCGCACCACACGCAAGCACTGATGTGGAATCGCGTGGCCAACAGAGAAACTAGGAGATATGTACCTGGCGGTGGGCGATTACGAGGCTAGCGAGAAGCAGTACGCAGCTTCCATCGCCATCCTCCAACAGCACCCTACGCAAGGCCTGCAGGTGCGTGACATTGCATTGGGCGAGGGTTGGCCAGACATGATTATAATCATCTGTGCGCACAGCGATGGACAGAGAGAATGTCTTATCTGTTGGTCAAGCTCGGCGAGTCCAAGGAGCGATCGCAGACGGTTGATGACCGGTTCGACGCCGCGGAGGCCCACTACAAGAAGGCTATCGAGGTCAACCCCAAGTGCCTGGAGGCCTACCACCGGCTGGCGTACCTCAATCTGCACGAAGGCTACCTGCAGACGGCGGAAGAATTGTTCGATGAGGGCCTCAAACATGCCACCGGGCACGGCCTCGTCGTTGCTGAACTCTGGTATGGCAAGGTAAGTGCTCATGACTTCACTTGCACCACTCAGCTGAGTGTGTTGTGGTTAATCTGCGCGTGTTGTGTGGGTGTGTGTGTTGCCAGGCCGAGCGTCGTATGCAGAATAAGGACTGGCGAGCGGCGAGCAAGCTCCTCGAAAATGCCTGTGTGGCGGACTCCAACTACGCCCCCGCGTTCTTTAAGCTCGGGTTGTGCCTCCAGAAAGAGAGTGCGTTTAATCTATGACCCTATCCGACGTCTCCAACCACCGCGCGTAATGTCTCACCTGTCACTCTCCTATGGCTTCACAGAGGATTGGCTAAGCGCTATTCAAGCCTTTGACAAATATTTCGATCTGTTCCCCAAGTACTACGGTTCGTATGGCGTCGATGCTGTTGACCGTGCGTTCTTCCCCTCCTCTCCCCTCCTGGTCGATCGTGCGGTGACGCTCATTGCGATTTTTTTCTCTCACAGAGCGGCTGGACAGCTCGAGCCTTCTGTCCGATGTACTGCTGCGGCGAGGCATCTGCTACCTTCACTACGGCGACACGCCCACCGCCATCGCCGACCTCGACGCCGTGCTCGAGTTCGAAAACCCCAACTTCTTGGCCTACGTACGCACCAGCTGTTTATTATTTTACTTTTATTTTATCTATTTAATTAAGATTTCGTTCATTTCTTGGTTTTTTTTAATTCATTTATTCCATGCTGCTTCTTCAGGCCTATCACTTCAGAGGGAAGGCCCACTTCAACGAGTCGGACTTCTGGCAGGCCATCGACGATCAAACCGAGGCGATCAAGCACGACCCGGAGCTGTTCGATGCCTACCTCGACCGGTACACGCGCATGTTCAGTCTCTGTTTACTGTTTACTGTTCCTCTGCTCCTTCAATTGGTTGCTTCCTGCGCTCATACAATCCACACGGTGTGTGCGCGCGCAACAGATCGACGTGCTACGACCTGGTGGGCATGACCAAGGAAGCTGCCGAAGACAAACAAAAGTACGCCCGCCTTCGCCGCGGTCTTGGTCACTGAACTAACCACTGCTGCCAGGTATGAACTCCTGAAACGGGCCAAGTCCTGGGACAAGCGACAGGCCATGATCGAGGGCCACTTCGGGGGCAGACGCCGCCAGGGAGAGCTGCTCGACGAGTAAGTGGGTCGGCGGGCGGTGCGTGTGCGTTTGTGTGTAAGAGGCGCATGCATTTTTTGCATTGGCCATTGGTCACTCGTCCTGTTGGATGACGGGCACGCGCAGCTTGTAGAACACCTGGCACGGCGCGGCCGGCTTCTGGATCCCCACCAGCGTCATCCAGTTGGGCTCCGGCACCTGTTCGAGCAGTTCCAATTCGTAGTGGTACAGCACCAGCGCCACAAACACCGTGATCTCCTTTAGGATCAAAGTAGACGTCACACGCACAGATAGATAGATTAGCTGATGTGGTGGCGATGGCTAACAGAATCGTTGTTGGCAGACCACGTACGTGGTAGGCGAAGAACTTGCCCGGGCAGCGGTATTTACCGGCCCCGAAGGCGATGAAGTTGAGCCGGTCCCTCCCCTCCTTGTCGATGTCCTGCGTGACGCTTTCGCAGGTCAGTGGTGGACCCGCAGCGCTGGGAGAGAGGCTGGAGAGTGCGTACGTTCCATCGGTCGGGCTTGAACGCATCGGGGTCGGTGTAGAGGCGCTCGTCCCGCTGCGACCACAGCGGGCTCAGGCACAGGAAGTGGCCAGCCGGTACCTGTGATGTACGCGTGCGCCGTGTGCGTGCGTGTGCGAGTGTGCGTGTGTGTGCTGTGATTGAGTGTCGTGTGTGCGCATCGAAAGAGGGGATTACCTACGGTGTAGCTGCCGATGGAGAGCGGCTGTTGGGTGGCGCGGACGATGATGGGCGCAGACTTGAGGCGCAGAGTCTCGGTGACCGCGTTGCCGACCCGCTGGAGCGATGCGAAGTCGTCATAGGTCAACACGCCCGACTTGGCCTTCATCTTGGCTGCGCAATGAATGAGACCGATCTCCGAGTTGGACAATTCGGACATACCCCACGAAGTGGGAGGAGCCAAGTACCATCGATCTCTTTACGGACGTGTGCTAGCTCGGCCGGGTGCGAGAGCAGGTAGGTGATGGTCCAGAAGATGGCTGGGATGGTGTTGGCCTGCCGCCACACATCCCAATTAGGATTGAGCCAAGTTGGCAAGTGGCATGTCCGGTGCGTGCGGGGGTTACCTCGGCAGCCCAGAGAATGGCAAGAAGCCACGAGTTGGATCCCTGGCCCTCGCCCACAGAGTCCAGAATCTTGTTGATCGGACGGAAAAGGGGTGGGGACGCGGAGTGGAGTGAGTGCGTGGGTGAGTGGTTGGGCGAAGGCTCGCTGTATCGCGTACCTCTCGCCCGAGAAGGAATGCCTTGCTCGTTCCGGCTCTGCGCTCCTTCTGTTCCTCGCGTTTGTAGAAGGCCGACGTCGCTACAACGGAAGTGCCGAACGCCATGTTGGAATGAGTGGACTTCGTTTTCGGGCGGATCGTGGTGGCGAGAGGGGAGGAGAGGTGGTGTACTCGCGAGGAAGTCGAGGAGGCGCTTCTTGCTGCGGCGGAAGCGGCTCAGGAACAGATGCGGGATCGAGGACGAGGCCAGCTCAAAGTCTTCATCGAAATGCTCAAAATCTGCGAGCAGGCTCTTGTCCTGTGCGTGCGTGTGCGGTAGTGCGTGTGCACGCGTTCGTGCGGTCGTGTGCGGTGGTGAGCGCATTGGCGGCATCCATGATCGTGTCAGTTCAATCGCCGAGGGCCGATATTTCAACCGGCGCACACTTACCTTGGGATCGTCGAGGAGGCCGTTCTCCTTGCTGATGCCAAAGAGGAGATCTGCCGATGACCAGAAGATGGCCTGCTTGATCATCTCATACAAGTTGCCCGTTCCCCTACAATCCTGTGGGTGTGAAATTCGGCACGCACACGCACACGCACACGCACACGCACACGCACACGCACACGCACACGCACACGCACACGTCGCACACACGCGCACAGTTGTCGTACTTGTCGTCCCAATCCTCGATGAACACATGCACGAATTTGTTGCAGAGCCCGGTTGTGTAGTGCGTGGAGAGGTGCTTGGGCAGGAGCTTCGCGCGGACGCACTCGAGGGCGGCGTTGTGGTGGGCGAAGTAGGACGCCACCCCGAAGCCGCGCGACAGAAAGGGCTGCGTCGCGTTCTGGAAGTCGATCCTGCATCGCCGCCCGCCCGCCCACACACACACACACACACACATACGCACACGCACACACACACGCACAGGTTTGCTTGGTGGTGCCTGCGTGAGCGTTGAACAAGTTTGGTGCCTACACGTCTTCAGAGGTGTTGAAGTAGGTCGGGAACATGGCCGGGTCCGTGAGGAACGTCATGTAGCGTCCGGCCACATGCAGCGTCCACACCGCACCATACTTAACCAATAAATAAATATTAACAAATAACATCAACGCAAGTAAGTGTCATTTAAATACATAACTTAAATACAATAATAATTAATAATTAAATAATGATAATTACCTTGTCCTGGCACTGGCGGAGGAAGAGGGCGGGCTTGGCCCGACCGAAGGTGATGGCGGCACCGACCCACGGCAGCCAGCCGGTGATGAGAGGCGGCTCCCCGCGGGCGATGGCCCGGCGGACGCGCCACCATTGGCCCGCGGCGAGCGCGGCGGAGAGAGCCATCAGCCCGAACCCCAGCACCACGATGCCCAGCGCGATCGGCGAGGAGGCCCACAACCCCGCCAACGAGGCCGGGTCGAGCGGCGCTTCCATCTCGGGTTTGCAGAAAAAGAACGAATAAAAATATATATTATTATTATTGATTTGCAAAAAACAAAGAAAACAGAAAATAATATAAAGATAAAATCAAATCAAATCAAATCGATCGCGTAGCAGATGAAGGTGGTGGCAGAGGACGTGGGTGGTGGAGGGAGAAATGAGGGAGGCGGCGGAGTGGGCGTGGAAGAGGTGGTGCTTCCGCTGTTGTTCTTTGCGCACGCGGGACTGGACACCGCGCTGGCGGGCACCTCCAAAGCCGACCTCAAACGCACATGGCTCCTTCAATGCTCTGCCGCCCTCTCTTCCCAAGGCACCCCTCCCCCCTTGCCCTGCAATCTCGCTTGCGGTCATCATCTCACCTTCTACGTTAATTTTTCCCATCTCGAAATGCTCATCTTTCCTACACGCCACGTACCACACGTTTTACGTGGCGTGCAGGGAAGATGCTGGCGGTGGCGCGGGAGCACTGGCTGCTGTTCCTCTACCCGAGCAAGTCGGGCAGCGGTGCAGCACCCGCCTACAAGGACGACGAATACGAGGACGAAGAGGACGAAGAAGTGGAGGAGGCGCGGCCACCAAAGCCCAACTTCAGCTTCATCGAAGTCGATGCACAGTGCCTCACCGAGAACGGGTGCGTTCTCTTCTGCCTAAGCCCTGAGACTAGTCCGGTCATGGCACAGCTAAAGGGTACTCTGCGTGCACCACCACCACCATCAGGCAAAAGGAAACCGTCACGAGCTTGGAGTTCGTGTCGCTGGTCCAGGGTTCGGATGGTGGTCTGCGGCAGAGCCTGGCTGTGGGCTACTCATCGGGCCGGATCCGATTTTTCACAGAGGTACACTCTCAGTGCTTGTCATTCGCCATAGCTCATCACACACACACACACACACACACACACACACACACACACACACACACACACACACACACACACACACACACACACACACACTGCAGGACGGGAACCTCTTAATGACACAGCAGCTTCACATTGCAAGCGTACGCCGCATACGGCTGAGAGCAGGTACAACGATCGCCCGATCCCCAAACAAGAGGTGCTCAACGGTGACCATGCTTTTGTCTCCCGCCAGGCGCATCGATGTACGGCCACTCGCTGATCGGCGAGCAGAACGAGGACCTGTCGATCGTCTACGAGGACGGCGTGGTGGCGACCATTGACGGCCTTTCCCTCTACTCCGCCCTGCGAACCTGCTTCCTCTACGCTGACCGAAAGGTACTCTCCCCCCATTGCTCCATCATCGCCTCCAACATCGATGTTGTGTCTGTTCCCTCACACGCTGGCACCCAGTCGCGGGGCGTCGAGGTGGCGGCGTCTACGCTCGACTATGGCAAGTGGGAACTGGTGGGCACGGAGGAGATTCACGACGTGGCCACCTGCGGCCTGGTGGCGCCGTCCCTCTCCACGGCGCTCTCCTCGGCGGACTCACTTGCAGGCGACGACGAGTCACCGCTCCACCACCAGTCGGCCGCCGCTGGCCGGTCGCGCCAGCTGTTGGTCGTGGGCAAGCACCCCATGGTGGCCTTCTACCTGGTCGAGGAGCAGTTCCTATCGTTCACCACGGCCGTATCGCTGGCCTCCACCGTGGCCACCAAGCTCACCTCGGCCGTCTTCTCGCTGGCGCGCAACTGGTGGGGCGGCGGCGCGCCCAAGGAAGAGTGCGTACTTTTTGGGATCCCCTTTTTGGCCGCTGCGAGCCTCTTCTGATTACGTGCGGCTAAGCATCGCCCCCTTCCCATTGATGGTGCACTCTCACAGGGAAGTCGAGCCGCCCAAGCAAACCGAGACGCCCGTCACCCTGTCATTCAATTCCTATCTGAGTGACTCAAAGAGGTTCGTAATCAATTCCTGAGTGTCGTGGGGTCTGCACATGGATTTATTGACTGTGGAGAGCAGACAGGTAGGTGGGATTGCACTGGATCCAATGGGACGCTATGCGGCACTGACCGACAACCTGGGACGTGTAATCCTCCTCGACGTGCCCCATAGACAGATGCTGCGCATGTGGAAAGGTGCCTGACTACTGCCCGTAAGTCGAGTCCGCAAGGAGAAGCGAGCAATCACTGAACAACCTGACGCCGCAGGTTACCGCGACGCGCAGTGCGCGTGGCTTTGGGCCGAGCCACCACCTGCTTCCCTCCGCAACAGTTCGCCGCGCTCGCCTTCTCCTCGCTCGGTCGCGCAGGGCGGAACAAGCCTAAACTCCAGCTCGCCCATATCTCGAACGCACGCCGGGCTGAGCCCGAACACTACCGGACCCAAGCAGGGCGAAGGAAGTACGTCGTAACAAGCTCACCGTGGCGCCATGTCGCTCACGGTTCGTGCGCATGTGTGCAGCGTTGCCGCTTTATCTGGTGATCTATGCGCCTCGCCGCGGCATCCTGGAAGTGTGGCACATGCGGCACGGCTCTCGCGTTGGCATCCTCGACGTGGGCGTGGACGGGTACGCCCTACGACCACACTGCAATTTTATTCGCATTGCTTTATTACTTTGAGTGTGTGCTCATTCTCCTTGTGGGCGTGTAGACGACTGTTGGCACCCACATGCCCGCTGGGCACGTACTCCGTATCAGGCACGAACGCACGTTCGCCAACCTTCCCTCCTCGCTGTTTCGTTCTCACCGCGGAAGGGCGGCTGCTCCAAATCACCGTGCGCTTCTCTTGATACCACCAAGAACAATCTTTTTATAAATATAGGACACCGATGCTGTACGGCTTGTTCGCCACTGTGACTGGGTCCATTCTGCCCTATTGTCGTGTCTCGTCGTGTGTCGCGTTATGAGCCGAGGAGCAGGGCGCGGACGGCAGCGAGCACGTCTCACGGCTGGGCGACGTCGGGCGTGGTGCTAGAGGGCAAGGTGAGGGACGACGGGCAGCCGATCTCCGTCGGCGTGACCTGGACAGCAACACCAGAACATAAGAGATTTGACCATGACGGGGGGGACAAAAGAGATATCGCCCCACCCAGATTTGAACTGGGGTCCCAGGTATCAGAAACCTCTATGCTGCCAACTACACCATGAGGCGCGACGAGGTGACTCATGAAAAGAGTGAGTTGGTGAGTCACACAGGCTGGGGATGCTATTGTGTTGGCTTGGTGGGCTGATGAAATAGATCAGCGCAATGCCAAAAGATGGCCAGTGTGGGGATCGAACCCACGACCTTGGCGTTATTAGCACCACGCTCTACCAACTAAGCTAACCGGCCCATTATTAGTGGCATTGCAATAACCGGAGTTATGCACAGGGGATGACCTTCTGACCTTCCCACTTACGGACCATTACTTCTTTTATTGCGCCCTGCTCGTGGGTCATCGCCATGGCGCTGGAGACGGATTTATTTGTTGGTGGTCTGGTGCCCTACGTGTTCACATTCTTGTGGATGTGGGCACTGGTAGCGTGGCTCTTTTCTATCGACTACTTTAGGGCCGTGCCGTTTGTGTGGCATAAGCTGCCACTCCTTTCGCCCAAGACCATCTTCATCTTCCTCATCTCCCTTTTTCTCGTCAGTACGCCTCGCCCGACTTTGCCGCTTTCGTTCTTTTTTATTATTTATTTATAGTTATTTATTTATTTATTTATTATCACTTTACTGACGGGGAGCTCCTTGGGGCAGTCCGGTGGATTTGGCTGTGCCTGACCGCTTATGCCGAGGATGGCTATTCTGACTTCATATTCAACCGCATCGCCTTCGTCTTGCTCTTCACCGCGTTTTCGCTCATCATTCTCTTTTGGTGTGCTCTCCTTCCCAAGCTGCCGGCAAGCACCCAACACTCACTCGTTGTGTGGCCACTCAGGGCGGAGACGCTGCACATGATGTGGCGGAGCAACGGCGTGAAAGAACGAAAGGAAGGATTCTATCAGAGCATGGTCACTCGTGTGTACGATGACCCGCCTTTTACCTTCACTTGGCGAGTCGTTTGCCAGTGAATGCCAACCATCAGTGCTGGTTGTGAACGTGATTGACCTTTTTGTAATTGCCAGGATCTTCTTTGTTGGCAACGGCTTGATTTGGGTCGGCCAGCTGGCCTTCATCATCGCCTTTGTTTCAACTGATGACGGCGATCGCAGAGAGAACGTGGTAGGTCCCCATCTACCTTGTCGGAGCTGTTTGATTTCGCTTTGTCTTTTGACGACACTCACCCGACCGTGCGTGCAGTTGGCCTACGATATCAACATCATTTTGATCATGTCAATCTTCTTCCTTATTTGTGTCGGCTTCGCCCTGTATGGCGGACTCCTGGTCTTTGCCACGCGCAACATGATGGACTTCAAGAAGAAGGCTGCCTTCTACATTCAGGTGCGCCAACCATCATCTATGCGCGACTACTCCTAACTCACACATGACACACAACACAGATAATCATGATGACACTGATCCTGATGGCTTGCTTCGGCCTGCGCTTTGCCCTTTTCCTCTACCGCCCAATTACTGACGAATACCTGCCCAAGGATGTACGTTCCTCCCAACCAACCCACTTGGCGCACTGGCTCATTGTTGTGTGGCTTTGCACTACAGATCTTCCAAACCTTTGCCTACTACTTTCCTGAGCTGGTTCCTGTGTTCATGCTCTCCACGATCATCATTTGGTCTAGGTGCGTGCTGCCTCTGCACTTTACACTTGGACACGCATGTGAGCCCCGCACACTGAGTTGGCGTTCAAAACGTGTGCACAATGCAGGCGGCGGCAGATCTACCGAGTGTACTACCTACAGAAGAAACAAACAGCCAAGACAACCAAATCCAAACACAGCAAATCAACTGACGACTCAGCAACACAGCTCCAGACATTCAGTAGCAGCCAGGAGGCAATCGATGAAGTTCACCAATAGACATGTACCCAAACCATCACAACGACGCATCAACAAGATGCTTGCCCAGTCTATCGTGGCACATGACCACACTCAACGGGAAGGAGTGATGAGTGAGCTGGACGGCGGTGGGGTTGTGGCGCACTCTTGGGAACTGGTGTTCGGTTATTACCGACCGCGAAACCTCCTAATTCTTGAGAATTAACCGGGAATAATTCGGACTTTTGACGGCATTATTTTTTTTGGTATTTAGGTTCGCGTCGTGTGTGGTCGCCGTCTTCTCACACGTCTTCACCATGGTCTCCCACAAGCTCGACACGCACGTCAGCTGGCTAACGACGGCATGATCGTTATTGTTTGATCCTTTGGTACGCCGCACCCCTTACTTGCGTGCGCTCTCGATTACGTGTAAATGATGTTCTTATACAAGCATATGTCCGAACTACAATGTTGAAATCATCATAAGCCTGATTACACTTGCTTCTTCGGCTGCTTCCTCCTTTTGCGTTCGTCATCGATGCACTGTCTCACTCTCGTTCGTCTCTACGCAGTGATCACCGGAGTGTCAAATCATTCTGCCCCCGGACTTAGATAGGGATGATCACCCCGCGCAGGTGCGAGCTCCATCCCACTGCAGCTGCACCACCACATTTCTTTGGCGTGATGGAAATTTCGAGCAAGGTTGCAGGGGCGTAATCATACCAAAGGCTGCGAACCGGGCGCAAGTCCCGGAGAACCCTCTCAGCTGATTGCGTCCTGATGGTCAAAATATTTGGCTCGATGTCTGATCTATCAAATTTTACCACAAATCGCCGGCGCGCAGCTTTTCACGGCTTCTGGCTAATTACTCTTTCTCCTTATCTCTAGGGGTAGACCCGCCGCCGCCACCAGCGCCGCTTGGTTCACCACCGTTTGTTGATTTAGCATCAGGTATGCGTCTTCTGCTCACTTCATCTCTGTTGGGCGTTGTCCGAATGATTATTTCCATACTTCGACGGTATATGAACGTGCAAAGCACTGTAATGCTTTTATCAAGTATTATGATCGACACACGCCACTGCAGCTTTCATTGCGCCAGCTCTTCGTCAAGTTCTCACACCATCCACTTGCTTCAGGTAGCGACAAGAAGCCTTGGAATGGCAGCTTTTTCTGCTTCGAAAGTAGCTTCGTGCCGCTACGAGCACAACGTAACTGCAGAGGGTATGTGGCAGCAATCACCTCCTCACCCTGTAGTGCGAAGTGATGTTCAATATCTGTCAATCCACTGAATTACACCATGTTGTAATCTTTTTCAATCCATTTCCTGATCTCCCTTCTTTTTTGCCGTGCCGGCTGTGTCCCTTCCTCAAGATTCTGACCTTTACTTCCGCGCAGGTCACACCTCAGGTTCAACAATCACCTCCGCTCCGCTCATGCCTGTGGACCACGAGCAGCGTCCAATAAAGATGTTTAACATCATCTCGCTCTTATCTCATGTTTCGTCTTTAGTTGGAAAAGAAGGAAGAGAGAAGGAAGGAAAAGCAGGCGAAAGAGAAGCACAGAAGCACAGAAGATGGAGCAAGGAGCAGGGGAGCAGCATGTGCTGGGGCTCGCGGCACGCAACGTGGAGCTGGAGAAGGAGAGAAAGGAGGGGAGCGGCACACGGAGGAAGAACGTCATCCTGGCCGCCTCCGGGAGCGTGGCCTCCATCAAAGTGCTCCTCCTCGTCGAGCAGCTCAGCGCCTTCGCCAACGTACGCCAACTACAACTGTTTATTTATGTATTTATTTAAAAAAGAAATGAAAAACATATCTAAATTAAAAAAAAAATAGGTCATTGTAGTGCCAACGCCGGCCTCGCGACACTTCATCCCCGTGGACGAGATACGGAAGGTGGAGGGTGCGGATGTGTTCCTCGATGAAGAGGAGTGGGCTTCGTGGAAGCACCTCAAGGATCCCGTGCTTCACATCGAGGTACTGCGCAGTACCTCTCCCCTTTGGTAGTGCGCTCTTCGCCACCAACCTATACGCGCAACCCACGCGAAGCTGCGACGATGGGCCGACTTGATCGTGATTGCGCCGCTCTCCGCCAACACGCTGGCCAAGCTCGCCAACGGAATGTCAGACAACCTGCTCGTACGGGGCCGACCCACCACACTCGCGCCTCTACGCACACATTCCACTCAATCCACAATCCAATCGCGCAGACGTGCGTGGCGCGGGCCTGGGACTTCCAGAACCCTTTCTTGGTCGCTCCGGCCATGAACACGATGATGTGGGACCACCCCTTCACCGCCAGGTGCCTGACAGCCCTTCACTCCTTCCTCTTCGCCAATGATTAACCCGAATGGCCTCTCCCGCTTACCACCACACTATGCGTCGCTCCTCGCTCCTTCCAGGCACCTCGGGGAGCTGAGGGGCCTGGGCGTGCAGGTCATCGACCCCATCGCGAAGCTGCTGGCCTGCGGCGATTTGGGTACCCAGCTCCCTCTCCCCACTTTCATCTCTTCTCCTTCTTTGTGCATCCGCAGTGGTTGACACTCAACCACGTGCAGGCGTGGGCGCGATGGCCGAAGTGCCCACCATCGTGCAGGCCGTCAAGGACCGGTTGGCCTGACGAGTTCGTGTGATTGGTCAACACTGTTTCAGCCAAACAAACAATATCTTGCATTTAAATATACGTTTAATATATATTATTTATGATTTTACTTTCATAGAACTAAAAGATGAGCGCCACCAGCGGGCCGCGCCGGCTGTACGATAAGTGCATTGACGACGTATTGTCCCACCTGCTGGCGACCCAAGAAGAAGAAGGCGACCCGCCCCAGCTCCGGCCCGAGGACGTGCAGCGGCTGCCGCCAGACATCACCCACGACCTCTTGCACCGCCTCCTCTCGTCCTCGGCCCTGCCCCGCCGGCGCAAGAAGGCCGTGGCCGTCAGCCGAAAGCCCACGCTCGCCAGCTGGGCTGCCCCCGCGGCGCTGGAGGTCGAGGAGCGGGCCAAGCGGGTGAACGACGAGCTGCTGGCCCTCCTGGTCTCACCCCACCTCACCCACCTGCGCCTGCGCATGTGCGTGCGCGTCACCGACCTCTCCTTCCAGCGCCTCTTCGCCCCCGGTGCGTTCTATTTCTTTTTATTTAGTTTTAATTGTTTTGATTAATTGTTTTAATAGAACTTATTTTAACATAATATTGGAAAACATTTAATTTAACACGCGTTGGGGGAGCGCAGAGGCGGGCCAAGAGTCGTTTGCGCTGCGGGAGGTGAAGCTCGACACCTGCTGGGGCCTCACCGACAGCGCACTCCACATCCTGGCCAAGGCACGTCACGTGGCCCGCGGCCAGCGCATATCGGCTTTGGCTTTGGCTTTGGCTTTGCTTCCCCAGCACGACGTGGTGACCGACGTCTGATGACCCTGCACAGGGATGCCCGTCGCTTACCCGGCTGGAGCTCATCGGCAGCTCGCGGTTCACCTGCAACGCCTTGGACTGGCCGCACCGTACGCACCCGCGCGCCCTGATGTCGATCGAGATGATGGCGAAGAACTCTGTGCGAGACGACTCACCACCATCATCATCGTCATGCCCACCATCACCACCACCATCGTCGCGTGCACAGTGACGAGCCTGCAGGTACTGTTGATCAAGGCGTGCCCGGGCATCTCTGAAAGCGCGTTCAGCTACCTGGCGGACCGCCCCTCCACCTCGCTACGCGCCCTCGGCCTTCACTTCCGGGGCGACGATAAGCCGGCCAATGCCTTCCTCGCCCAGCTCGCACAGGTCCCATTCTCGATAACTCACTCGATTAGCGAATATTAATTTTATTGCCTTCGACGTGCAGATGTGTCCCAACTTGGAGGAGCTGCAGCTGGTCCGGTCCTTCGACCCGCCCGCCCAGGGCGTCGCGCCGCTCCAGCCGGGCCAGTTCGGGCGTCTGCGCGCGCTGAGCCTCGGGGACGAGTCGTTGTCCTTCCGTGCAGCGTCTGTCAACGAGCGCTACCTGGAGGCGCTGCTCGATGCGCTGCCCCAGCTCGAAGCCCTGCACTGCTCCCAGATCTACGACGTCGCGCGGCTCACCAACGACCAGGCGGCGCGGCGCCTCAAAGTGCTCATCACCGCTACCACCGAGAACAGGCAGGTCGCGCTCCTCACGGCGGCGCTCAAGCGCACAGCCGCCACGCTGCAGGTCCTCTCCGTGCCCACCGCGATCCGCGAGGCCCCATGGGGCGCCAGCGAAGCCGGGTTCGTCTCTCTTTCGAACGAGGATCGCAGCGAGCTATTCGCGGTTCTGGCGCGCGGCCTTCCCAGCCTGCGGTTCCTGCGGTTTCCGACCGGCCGGTTGAGCGATCTCACCCAGTTCCTGACCGATGTCCAAACGTCAAGGTACGGTACGTCGTGTTTGTTGTGCGCTGTGTGCGCCTTGTGCGATCAGATTCTAATTACATGACGATGCAGCGGCACGTCCCAGATGGAGCTGCACACCTTGCAGATCGCCAGCTTGGAAAGCGTGAGAGAAATGACTGTGGAGGCTGTGGATGAGACAATCTTCCGCCGCCTGCCTTCATCCGTCCGCGTTGTTGACCTCAAGTGTTACTTCGGCATGCCACACCTGGATTCCGTGTACAACAAGCTGCGCGCCAAGTACCCCGACCTGGTGGGTCCCCAGACTCCCTCCTGGTCCCTCCACTCTTCGCTCCTCGACTTTGGCTACCACATCGGTTAGATGGCCTTTGGCTGTTTCCTTGCTGCAGCACTCAAAACAACTCACTACTGCCACGGTTCCCCATCCACTTTGACCAACACTCTGGAGGAAAACAAGTGAGTTAACCAGCAGCGGCAGGGACGAGGTTCTTCTTGAAGCAGGGACGGCAACTTGCCGAGCCAGTCCTGTCTGGCACTGAGGGGGCAGAAAAACAAAAGAGATATCGCCCCATCCAGATTTGAACTGGGGTCCCAGGTACCAGAAACCTATATGCTGCCAACTACACCATGAGGCGGACTTGTCTTACCCCACGATTTGAGGGGCCGGAGTTTTTACCTTCCTGTGTTCAGCAAAGAAGGCAGATTTTGACTGGAAGTTTACCCTAGCTCCTCCTAAGTCTGCTCAGCTCCTCATGGGTCAGGGCAGGATCCTTGAGTGGGACCAATGGTTCCAAACTTACCTGATGGACATGTGCAGTGCAGCTGAGTACTGAATGAATGCCTGACCTAATTTACTGTCAGGCATTCATTGCTGTATTACAACCACAATTGTTGGGCGAACTTTTTTTTAAGTTAAATAATGTAGTGCATTGCATTGGCCAATTAGTGTATTTTATTTTTAAGCGGCCATATTTATTTTCTTTTTACAAACATGAAGGGCTGGGAGGACTTGCCGGAAGAGATGGTGCTCAGGTGCCTCGGTCTGCCGCCGTGGCAGTTCATTCTCTCCTCCCTCGTCTGCTCCCGATGGTACCGCCTCGGTACACCACTCCGTCAGGCCATTTCCTTCTCCCCACACCACCTCTCTTGACTGTATTCTCACACCGACACACAGCGCACGACGACACACTCTGGCGCCGAGCCTTCGAGGAAGAGCTGGCGCGCGGGTTTGGGAACCACCGCGACCACCACGATGACGTCACCGGTGCTGGTACTGCGGGTACGACCTGGCCGCGGCCGTGCACTGTGGCCTCGGATCAGGCTGCGTTTGTCGGCCTGACTGCCCTGTTGAGCGCCACCGCGAGCCCCAGGAGCGTGCCACTGCACTGGGCGCTGGAGCGCCTGTGGTGTCCCACGCCACCGCCCGCCTTGCCCAAGCGCGAGTGGTTTGACAAGTCCACCCGCGAGAATCGGCCCCTGCCTAGGGTACCTGCTGCGTGTCGTGCCATGTGTGCGTGTCGTATCGTGTCGTTGGTCGTGTCGTGTGTGTCGTCTGATGAAAACGAGAAGGAAGGAAAGAACATCTTCACCGAGGTCTGCCCTCTCAGCGACGAAGTGCCGAGTGACTGCGAGGAGGTCCTCTACCTGGAAGGGTCGCCCTTCCAGCGCAACCTGGAGCCCTGGGACCCGCGCGAGGTGTCGCCCTACGAAGAGGACTCCCAAGCCGAGGCCAAGGCGCCCTTCTTCTCGTGGCACGGCCTGTTGGTGCGCCACGCCAAGCTACGCGCTCGGTGGCTCCACGGGTGCGAGCCCAGCGTGCGGCCAGTCGATCGGCCGCCGCAGAATACCATCCTCCGCGTGCTGGTGACCGGTATGAAGGGGAGCGGCAAGACGGCCTTCCTTCGCTCGCTCGCGCCAGATCAAGACGTGCGTGTGGCCTGAAATTGGTCCTCCGCACACGCACACGCACACGCAAAACCGCCACACGCACACGCACACGCACACCACCACACCAAACCTCACACATTTTCACACCAAGCCTTCGTCATCAGGTTGAAGATGAGGGTGTCAATGTGGTTACGGTCTCGCTGCTGGGCGTCACGCTGGTGCTCCTCGAAGTCCGGCGTCCGCAAGGTACGCATCTCCGACTCTTTCGCTCCGGCTTCCCATTCCTGACATTGACTCGCCCACCCCCAACCGGGCAGGGTGGCGCCACTATAACGGAGCGTCGGTGGACGGGATCATGTTCATGGCCGACCAACAAGATTTTGCGGCGTTCCGAGGTGCGCGATAGTCGACCTACATTGCCTATGGTCTTGACTTAGAATACACACCCGACACACGACACACGACGCACACCACAGGAGATGGGCAAGCGGAGACGGAAAATGCCTACAAGCGAATGGAGGACACCTATAAACGCTTCCACGGCATCTGTGGCGAAGCTGCCTGCGTGCCGTTCGCTGCGGTGGTGTGCGCCACCAAGGTCGATCTCGCCGGCGAGGTTCGCATGCGAGCGGTGCCCACACTCAACGCGTGGAGCGCAATGCGTGTCGCTTCTGAGAGAGTCTGATCTGACGCACACCTCTGCATGCGCCGGCGGACCCAGGATGCGAAGAAGGAGCTGCGGGACGCCGTTCACCTGAAGCTGCGGGTCGCCCAGATGTCCATGTTCAACTGGTACCACGACGCACATGCGACAACGATCGGAACCAACGCCCTGCAGCCTGCTGATTGCTACACCGCCCTGAAGCAGCTCCTGTGGTGCGCCCCAAGACCCTCCCCCACCCAACCGCGGCCAACCCTAACCCACACACACCACACGCACACACACCACACGCACGCACACACACACACACACCACACGCACACACACGCACGGAACGCAGTTGTATGTATTCCTTGCATGGGGACGGCCTGTACCGGCTGCGTGTGGACAGGCTCAACGAAGCCAAGGCGCAGCAAATCCTGCAAGGGGTGGCCCTGGGCAGGGCCGGTGTCGTGGCTGGTGCCTAGTGCGCGTGGCCCTTCCACAAACCATCCGCACACGCACACGCACACGCACACGCCAAAGGAGGGGAGGCGGGGTAAGGGGAAGACTCAGCTGTTTATTTACACGCAACATTCGAGTACGAGAGGGAACAAGGAGGAAAGGCATGGGTGGCCGCACAGGGCACGCGAAGAAGAAAAATAGCACATGTTGGGTTGGGTTGGGTTGGCGTCTGCCACGGAGGCGGAGCTCGGGCTGACGAGGTGGAGAGGGCTGGTGAGCTGGTTGGTGGGGTTGGGGTTGGGTTTGCGCTTAGCTCTTGTAGACGATGAGGACGATGATGCCGACAATCAGGCCCAGGAGAATCTGCACAAGAGTTGGGCACTGGTAAGCACGAAGCCGACAGTGGGAGCCGGTGAGGGGAGCGCGAGAGCGTACGAGACAGCAGATGGCGAGCACGATCGTCCAGAAAATGTTGCGCCTCCTCTCCATGCACTTCTGCTTCCTCGACAGACGCTGGAACATGCCACCCTGCTCCTTCAGCCTCTCGGAGGCATCGACGGTCTCTTCGAGCCTAGAGAGAGGTGAGGAAGAAGGTGAGATGTCAGCACCGTGGAAGAAGAACAAGCGTTGGAGGGATGCCTCAAGTACGTACTTGCCCTGTCGCTCGAGCAGTCTGTCCAAGTTCTGGAGGGCGATGTCCTTGACCTCGTCGGCCTTGGCCTGCACGGCCCCGATCTTGTCGACGTTCTTGTGGTCCGAGAACCGGTCCTGGAGGGCACAACGGGCAAGGGGCGAGTCAGTTGATGTACTTCAGAGATCAAGATCAGATCAGATCTCAAGAATTTAGCGATCAAGAATGGTCCAGGGACGGCTGCGAGGTCGTACCAGCTGGGCCTCCACGAACTTCTTGAACGAGGAAACGTTCTGCTGGTCTGCGTAGCCCTTCACATCGTACTCCTGTCTGATCGTGCCGAGGAATTCGAAGCACACGCGCTGCTTGGCGGCACCCTGCTTGGCGGCCGCGAGGAACACCACACGATCCGCCACCCAGACGTCGAATCGATGTCTGCAATGTGTAAAGGTGAGGGTTAGCGCAATCGGCTGGGGGCATTCTTTCTTGATATAGAATGAAGATACTCAACATTGATCACCTTCAAAAAGAAGCGCTTCCGAACATCACGCTCCTTCCGCGTGGTTCGAAAGATCGATTGCCAAAGAGAAGAGAACGAAAACGAACGAGATCATGAAGGGACATGCGCGGCGAGAGGACGTACCCCTTGTCTTCGAAGCTCTTCTTGCCATCATCGCCGTTGTCGATTTTTCGAACAATGGTGCGGGCCACCTCCAGGGCGCTTCCATCACGAACCACCTCGGTTGTGCGGCCATCGTCTTCCACAATCAAAGCCAAGCTAATCGCAGTGTTCGACATGTTTGTAGGGTGCTGTGTAGTGGAGTGGTGGCTAGCAGATCGATCTCTCGCGAGGAAATCGGTGAAGAGAGTTAATTAAAATAATTCGAGTCGAGTAGAGGTAGAAAATCTGTTCGTGTCGTGAAAAAAACGAACAAGGCCGATCTCGACAGATGAGATATGTGTGTGTAGATGGGGAAGTGAAGTAGAGGAGTCTGGAATCGTTGAAGAAGCGTCAAGGAAGGCAGAGCAACCACAACGAGGACTTTTAATTTGTCGACCGGGTTGTTGGGGTGTGGCGGGCTTGGTCCGGCCAACTCTCCGCGAGAAGTCCCGTGAAGCGTGCCATAGAAATTGGCCGCTTGGAAATGGCCGTGTGCACGCTGGAGAAGAGGCCGAAGTTGCTCTGCTGCTGGATGATCCGCTCCCTCCTGCCGTAAGAAGCCACCAGAAAAGCCCTCAGAATCACTGGAGGTAGGGGACTCCCCTGGACTGGACTTTGAAGGGAGAGCCACCTGTGTGCGAGAAACAGAATGCACCGCAGGCCTGCAATTCTCAAGTGCGCGTTCTTTGACTGCTGTGCGAAAGCATTGTGATAACTACCAACCTCCCTCGAAACAGCAAGGGCCGGTTAGCTTAGTTGGTAGAGCGTGGTGCTAATAACGCCAAGGTCGTGGGTTCGATCCCCACACTGGCCATTCTTTTTTGACAGCTCTCTTCCTTTCGGTGGAGTGCTGACAAACGGTTGGGTCATGTTAGTTGGTTGGTATGGCCGTCGACCTTTTTTATGAGCACCACTCCCTAGGGAGGTTGTTCGCGTTGGGGGAGGGGAGTGAAGGAAGAGGTTAAGAGCGGCACATAGGCAGCCAAATGGGCGCCGAGGTTGCGTAGCACCCGTGACTCGACGTCGTGCTCTCGTGCCAGGTCGGCGGGAGGGAGTGGCGCGGCGTGGCCCTCGAAGCTCATCAAGAGCCGGTAGGGCGGCCCGAGGTGGCGCATGTACAAGAAGAGCGCCCGAGCGCGGTCGAGGTGGTAGGCCGCCGTCACCACCATGATGCGTTCGATGCCCAAGGATTCCACGATCTGCCCGCCACTCATGAGTTTTAACGAGAAGCCGATCGTGCAGAGCCGGAACATAGGTCGCACAGGTACCTCGTAGACGTAGACAACATTATCGACGGTAGTCATGGCCATGGGCTCTTCAACCACGTGCTCCGCTGGCACACCCTGAGGTGCGAGAGTGATCACTCTGATCAGATCAGATCTTGTTGAACCAAGAAAACAAAGTGTTTGTTCGTACCAGTTCCACCAGCAATCGCTTCATCACCACCGACTCGGTGTTCTTATCGGTCACCGTCGCGCCGCCGGTTACAATCACCACCAGATCATCAATCTCGCCTTATTCGTCGTTCTCTGCGTTGCCTTTTCCCTTTCCTTCGCTCTTAATTTCTCCGTCATCATCATTGGTCGCCGCAGACTTCCTTGTTCTCGTTGTTCGCTGGAGACGCTCGGCCCGATAGACTGCGGCCGCCTTTTTCATGCGTGACACCAGGTCGGGCGTGGGCTGGCCGTCGGGCAAAAGCTTCTTGCCCAGCACGACGACCGCTGTCCTTCCCCTGCGTGGCAGGCATGAGCTGTATGCATCACCTATGCCCATGGTAGAGTGAAGAGGAGGAGGAGGAGGCGCGGACTACCGTGGCGTCGGTCGCACTGTTGTCAGCAGCACGCGATCGGGTTCCTCCCACGCAAGCGTCATCACGGTGCACTCGCTGCTGGCCTCGGCCTTCTCAATGGCTGAAACCGCAGCAGCGCTCAGGACCCGGTTGGGTCCTCCTTCCCACACATCTCCCTGGTGAGTGTGTCAGGTGGTGCGACAACAGAGCCCAGCGGCAAGAACGCGCTTACAACATGTACACATAAACGTGTGTACATGAAATGCACGTGTACCGGGCCGTTCACGAGGGCAAACTTGAACTCCAGCGGAGGGCCGCTCGCACTCGCCGAGTGGTATGCGTGGATCAGGTCCAGCGGTACGCGTGTCTGCCAACCGCCACCGTTGCCGTGGTGGTAGTGCAACGGCCAGCCTTTGCTCGAGTCCCACGCACCGGCCCACTCCTGTCCCTAACCCGATCAGCCACACTCGCCCACGCACACGTCACCTTAGGGTGTGCGTACAGGACTGCCGACGAGACGCACGCCATGGCCATATCTTGTTGGTGCGCCGTCGAGCCTGAGGCGCAGCGAGAGCCCTGGCCATGCCTCTTCGTCGTCTTCTCCGTCTCCCGTACGCGGGCCAACTGGGTGGGGTGGTTTAGAATTTGTATTCTTCCTCTCTTTTGGTATTTGCGGGGGGGGGGCAGTACACGTTGGCGGAGGGAGTGTTGTGGAGGCTGCCACCACGAACGACGGCAAGGCTGCACCTGATGGCGGTGGACCACGTGCCCTTCCCGCGGCCTCTGCGCTTTGGCCCTTGGTGGCTCGTCCGCCCATTAATCTGGGAACGAGCTGAATCGATTTTCATTTAAAAGCTGAAGGGTAACCTTACCCCAGGGAGAGACAGAACACAAAACAATGGAACGCACCACACCACCGGCCGGCGACGACGTGCAGACGACTCGCTCTTGTGAGCCCTTCTTGATTTCGGCCACGCTGTTGACGGGGAGGAGCTATAACGTAGACCTGTCGCCGGCTGCGGGCCCCGACTGTCATGGCGCAGACACCACCGTGGGCCAGGCCAAGGTCCGCATTGGGGCGTGCCGAGAGATGTGGGAGAAGGGCAGCCTCCACCCCGACCAGATCCGGCTCATCTTCGAGGGGAAGCGACTGGAGGACAGCCGACCCCTGTCCCACTACGGCCTGCGCCACAGCGGCTCCCGACTGCATGTGGTGGTGCGCCTCAGGGGCGGCCCGTTCTACCCCCTGGCCCCTGGCCCCGACCCAGCCAACGACGAAGTTGGTGACTGCACCGCCGTTCGCTCCACCTCCGGGTCATCCAAGGGTACCTGACCATGCTCCACAGCTTTGCCTTGCACGACTAACGCAACGTTGTGGTGTCCTGCATTGCGCGCGCAGAGCGTGCAAAGAGGTTAGACATCTGCAGCTGGCTGCAGGACAGAGTGCACTTGTGGCGGGTGGGTAAAGACTACGACTGGGCCGAGCTCATCATCGAGCCCGGCGGCTCGTACGAGGGTGCAGAGCTCCGCCCATAGCCCTTCTAGCAGCTTGGCGTGCTGGACCGCGTCCTAACTACTGCATCCACATTACACGTGCAACGCGACCTGGCAGGTGGTGCATTCCTCCTGCGCGTAGCCTTCCCCCCGACCTATCCGTTTCATCCACTCCAGCTTCGGCTCATCACGCCGCTCTACCACCCCACTGTGGGCCCGGGGGGCATCACAGCCGTGATCGGCTACGAGCCGTACCGCCCCCTCCTCTTCTTATGGTATCGACCAACGCGTGGTCGGACCAACTGATTCGACCGCTTGTGGCGGGCCCATTCGGAACACAGGGTTACGATGTGGAGTCCCGCGCGCTCGCTTCGCACGCCTATCGTAGGCGACTTCATTAAGCAGCTGCAGTCCTACTCGCTTAGCGCGGATACATGCGAGATCCTCAAAGGGGAGGTGGTACAGGTAAGCTACACCGCTCCCTCCGCTTCATCGTGATCACAGCGCCCGACACTGACGACATTGCTTCACTTTTACACGCGAGGCAGATGGGAGATGTGCTGAACGAGCTGGCCACCATCGGCGAGGAAGGCGCTCGCGCCAAGGCCCGCTTGTGGACTTGGCACTTTGCAACCGACCACGGTCGCGCCTACATGCGCTCCGGTCGCCGCTGCTCGGGCATGACGCAGCTCGCGAGCCTCATCGCAGTCGACCCACAGGTCACACGCCACATCACTGCTTTGCTTGCTTTGTTGTTCTGCCTTTTCGACTGGTGGTCTGACGTGTGATTGCTTCCCAAACAGCTGCGCAACGAAGTCCGCTCGGTGCTGCTCGTGGCCCACCGGTGGCAATCGAAACGACAACTGGACGAAGACAAGATGGAGGCGTTCGATGGGAACGAAGGTGGGTGGTTGCTCGGCGCCCTGCCTCGAGAGCTGCAGCACGCCATCTTGGTCTGCCTCGGCTGCGACCGCCAGCCGCCACCGCCGGCCACCCGCGCGTGGGAGCTGGTCAACCAAGGCGACGACGGCCTGCCGGAGGACTGGCGCTCTCGTCTCCCTCTCTTGGCGCCACAGTAAAAAAAAATAAAAAGGGGCCAATGGGACACTTCTCTTTAATTCTCAGCCAAACAAAAAAAACAATTAAAATAGAGTTCGCGATGGGACGAGAACGCACCAGCTCCGGGCTGCCGCCGTCGGCACTGCGCCCAGGGAGCGACCGTGCGGTCTTGTTCATGGCCTTGGCTGGCCGTATGGCCCTTGGCCTGGCCGTTGCCTGTTTCATCTACATCTACTTCAACGCGTGGCGGCACATCTTTCTGCAGCCCCTCTGGCTCTACTCTGCCCCTTCCCCATCTTCCGTCGCTCCGCCCTCTCTCCCGGCAGACGAAGCTGCGTCCTCATCTCCGTCACCTTTATCGGAACTAGACTCCTCCAAGCCCTCTTCGATCTCGCTTCTGTCCATCTTGCTCCTTGCGGCGCTCCACTTCCCGTTGGCCATGTTCTGGTGGACCTACTACCTCACTTCCACCGTCGGCCCCGGCTACGTGCCCAAGGACTGGGTATCTGATATTTTATTTAATTATTGATAATTATTTTAACATTTATTATTATTATTATATATTATTTACAAATTATATATTGTAAATTGTAAATTGCACAGAGCGCGGACTTGGAGGACGCACACGCGGGCCGACAAGTGCTGTGGTGCTCCAAGTGCAGCGCCTTCCGTCCCGAGAGGGCGCACCACTGCAAGTTCTGCCAGAGGTACGGACGACCCCTCTTCTTCGTCCGTAAGGGTTGTTTCAACTCGACCCAAAGTGTCTCACACTTCTTTCTTCGCCATCTGTGCAGGTGTGTTCTGATGATGGATCACCATTGTACATGCCTCTCCTCTTCCACCATAACCTTCCTTTCACGACGCGGTGGTTTGGCTGACTTCCCGCGTACCGGCCAGGCCCGTGGATTCAGACCTGCGTGGGCTATCACAACACCAAGTACTTCCTCTTGTTCCTTTTCTACGGCCTCGTTTCCTGCTCCAGCTTCCTCTACCTCTTCTACCGGCACTACCATCAGCTGCCATCTCCGGTTCGCTCCCCGCGACGACGGCCCCAATGAGTGAGCTTAGGTGGAGGTGTGTTCTCACTCAACCTCCCCAACAGGATGAATCCATGCCCGAAGATCTCGCTGCGGCGGTGGAGACGGCCAACTGGCGAGGTAACGTATGCGCGGAGACGCGGGCTTGTCCTTGTGGTGGCTGACACGACTGCGTTTTGAGTAGTGTTTACAAGCACCTGCATTCTGGGCGTCTTCGTCTTCTTCCAGGCGTTCCTGCTGAATGATCACGTCCGACTCATCGCTCGCAACAAGACGTTCATCGATTACCTCGCCGTGCACTCCAACCCCTTCCTGGTACGCGCGCTCCTCTCATCTCACGTTGCGGAAACATTGAGTCGCTCTCTTTCTTTGTGGGGGG